>JAXGGA010009109.1:0-53067 GCA_038373865.1 Uloborus plumipes | reverse complement strand
ATTTTTAGGGTTTTGATTATTTATTCATCTAGGGGAAGGGTGGGTATAGTGGCCACTGCGGGCAAAGTGGCCACTTGAAGTTTTCCTCCCTATATAGTGCTGCAGCCTAGCGGCAATAGACTCAACTACTCTCACGGCAGCCGTTGTTGTTGTGTTATAGTTCAGTACCACTCAGACGCAAACTCACGGAAATATAGCAAATTTTTCACTTTTTCGACCCTCTGATGTTAGGTAAGTGCATCACATGTTTCGCTTTAGTTTATTGTAGAACTAGGTGAAGTAAATTTTACATCAATGGTGCAAAACACCATGTTTCTAGCTTTGAATTCATATGTCTCAACAGTAGATACAACAACGGGTTGTACGTGAAATATTGTTCTTTCGAAAATGGCGCGCTAGAGGGCAAAGTGGCCACAGCCGTGGCCACTTCGATTGTTCGATTCGAAACGTCGATTGTTTTTTCTGTGGTGATTGTTACTCGAAATCTAAGGACAACGAAGGCTGGATTAGATGTTCGGGGTGCCTCAAATGGGCTCACAAAGCCTGCACAGGAGCCGAAGAGGATGACGATGATTTTTTTTTTTTTGTGATTTATGTAAATACCAGCGATTTCATAACTTCACATACTTTTAGTAATGCCTATTTTTGTTTAAAACCCTAATACAATTGTTCTGAGTTCTGAAACTAAATGCGTTTCATTTTTTCCATACTATCTAAATCCATTTAGGCAGTGGCCACTTTGTCAGCTTTTGGTAAAGTAAAAATTTTGTACAAATAAAGTTTAAAAATCTAGTTGTTTAAATTTTTTAATCAGGCCTAAGTAACCATACTAAATGTTGAAGGGGTTTATAAAATGTTTCAATAAAGTTTAGGGGTGGAAAAAATAGATGTTCCTTAGGGTGGCCGCTATGCCCACCCTTCCCCTATATATCTAAAAATGGATGTATGATTATAAGTTTGTTCCTTATATAAATCCAGTTTTCGTTGGAATTTCACCAAACTTGGCACAGAGTTCCTTGGCGCACTAGAATTCCTTTTGTGGATTTTTGAAATTTCTAAAAAATCCAAAAAAGCTCAAAACTGAAAATTTTGTCTCAAAATGGATATTTTCCTTCAATTTTGAATAGATAGAGTAATAGAGATAAGCCTTTATGCATGCAAATTGAAAAAAATTAACACATTTAAATATGAGTATTTTCCAACAAAGGTTACGATTAACAATGAATTATCAATTTAAGGCTCACCTCTTTCGTTTTAGCATGAAATAAGTTAAAAACAATTATAATGGAGCTATGATTAGCACCCGGGCAACGCCAGGCAATAAGCTAGTTTTTAATAAAAGTCACATTAAAAATTGTTTGTTGCCCCCCCCCCCCCCCCCCCCGCGCACCCTGTGTTACCGAGCTCCAAACAGAAAACCTCCTCAGAAGAGAAAGTTTGTATCAGATCGAATCCTCAGTTCTTCCGTATTTCTGTCACAGATGCTTCAGGATCCGACCTGTCATGCCCACTGAAGGATGTAATCGTCCCCACCTAGGGCCCAAAAGAGAAACGGTCGCATTTTTCGCCAACCGGATCGGATCGTCTTCGCTACTGATTTTCTAACATACATTACGAGCGTCGCCCCGGGGCCGCTCGCACCTTCGAGGAGAAAGTGTGGCATTCCACTTTCGCCATTTTTTCTCCAAGCTCCACTGATTTTGACTCCTGGTAGGCACGAAAGGGCCACGAAGAGTAAGCACTTTCTACGTTTTCGGTATTGAGGTACACTGTAAATAAATAATTGAAATTATAGTTTAAACAAACTAAACAATACGCTTTTCAACTATATTTCATGATACTCTGACTTATTTCCCTCTGATTTTCAAAACTATTTAATATCCGCTAAGTTTACATGCACTTATAATACATCAACATGTTATATAATTTAGCCTTTAGTATTAATAATGGTATTTCACATATTACTTGTACATTTTCAAAGAACGTGAATTTTATCTTTTATTCAGAGTAACATACAAACAACTGAAAAACTTGTAATACATCAGCATGTAATGTAGTTTAGCCTTTAGTATTAATAATAGTATTAAATAGATTACTTTTATATTTGCAAAGAGCGTGAATTTTATCTTTCATTCAGAGTTACATACAAACAAACAACTGAAACACTTTTTCCACACATCACCATGTAATAATATAGTTTAGCCTTTAGTATTAATAATAGTATTAAATACATTACTTTTATATTTGTGCAGAACGTGAGTTTTATCTTTATTCATAAAAAAAAAAAACCCCACATGGAAAACTAAAAAACGTATTAAAAGTGAAAATGTTGTTTTTACAGTATAATACAACTAATTTTATAGTAATAAACTGTAAAAGTTGCTAATTTTACAGTAACCAGCGGGTGACCGAGCTCCGCTCGAGGAAAACAGGTTTCGAAGCTAACTCGAAGATTTAAATTTTCAATCGTGATTTATCAAAACATCACATGCCATAAGAAAATTTGTGAAACCATTGGTGAAAAGATAACCGGTTAAAGTGCACCATTGTAAACTATTCTAAACAAAGTTTCGGAAAGGGAATTATTCTATACAAAGATTAAGTTTGAAAAGTCATAGAAAATAAAATGTAAGTGATAATAAAAAAAAAAAACTATACAATTAAAGAAATGGTACAAAGTGAGCAGTGTAAAGATTGAAGTGTGTTGAAGTTCAATATTTTTGACAAATTTATTTAGAAAAACCAAACCCCGTGATTCCTCGTGACCAAAAACCCCAGACCCCCAAGTCAAGTTTACCGGAGTTAATTAATTCTGGGGCGATTTTTGACTTGGCAACCATTCCTCGTATTACCCCTAACGTGTACCAGGGGACCGAGCCCGCTCGGTTAAAAAAAAAGAGGTTTGTAAACTCGTGTTTCTTTCTAAAGTGCGAAGTACTTATTTAGATGAACTTGAAAAGCATTTTTGACCCTTTGGTTGCAATTACGCATTCAAACCAGCCGTAATTTATTTTAAAAAACACAACCCTATTTAATCCATGCTCACCGTAAAATCACACCTAATTTCATTTCATTTGGCGCCGAAGGCGCGGGAGGATTTGATGCGAATGGATGCAGAGTCTCTGTTCTCCAGTACGCATTTGGTTCCAGTTGGTTTTGACTTTCACTTCACTTCACACTCCAGGTTCCCCCCCCCCCCCCGTTCATACCACAACTCGCTTTTTAACCGGGATGGTGCCCTGAAGAACGCTCTGCTCATTTTTAAACCTGGCCCAAGGGCCGAGCAAACCCTTGGCCCAGCACCCCCCAAAGGTTTCGTTTCACTTGGAGGATTTTGTGACCACGAACATTTTTTACGTCCCCCAGCAGCCATTAATGAAGACGGTGGATCTTTGATCGGCGGCTAAATGATCGACCCGAGACCCTCCGGTTACGAGTCTGACGACTAACCGATTGGACAACCGCGGCCTTAGGCCCCTATATAGACGAGCCGACGCATCAAAATCACTACTTTGGATCCAGCGCGTGTGTGAAGATTGTCTTTTCTGGCCAGTTATCGCTTTTTGGTTACTTTTTACGTAAATTTAACAAAGCTTGGCAATGTCCCGAAACTTTACTCTGGTAACCCTATTTCCTCAACAATAAAAAATGAAAGTGAAAGTTTATGAGTTGGATCCAAAGTGATGAAACTTAAGCTTGATGCGTCGGCCTGTCTATATAGCGGCTCTACCGCTGCCCATACCCAATTCTAACTTTATTTTGATCGATCTCTTTTAAATTTCAAAAGCAATAACAATTCTAACATGTTGCCAAAAATGATTTGCCAAATACCATAAAAACATAAATTTACGCTGATGGGATTAAATATGAAATCCATTGTTAGCACGCGGTTGCTATGAAACGGTAACAATAAGAGAAATCACAAAGAAAATGGCGTAGTAAGAAATCTTCTCAAACATTTAATGAATCCTATCTGTAACTCCGAACTTTTCGACCGTAGCGCTTCAAAACCGGTGCCAATCGATTCCCCGTGGTCAAAAACCCCAGACCCCCAAGTTTACCGGAGTTTATTTATTCTGGGGCGATTTTCGACATTACAAACATCTCTCGTATTATAGTATAGGATAAACTGTCTTTCTAACTAAATTTCTAACTTTACAGTTTATTACCGTGCGTTTTACAGCTTTAAACTGGAACATCTGCTGCCATATTGTACTGCTGTTTTACAGTATAATGCAGTTAAATTTTGCGGCAATAAACTGTAAAATTTCTAACTTTACAGTAAGAAGCTGTAAAATTGCTAATTTTACAGTTTATTACTGTGCATTTTACAGTTTTAAAGTAGAGCCTCGGATGCCAGTATTATACTGTAAAAACAACAGTTCAATTTTTGCAGTGTACTTGGGTGTATCGTAAGCTCCTAAGATGTTTTCGCAATTCACAAATAGCGGTTACTCTTAAGTCATTGAAAACTCAAATTTCTTAGAAACACATTTTAATGGACTGATACAAAATTAAAAACAAGCACAAAATGTAAAGTAATAAATGATACGAACCAAGTACAGTCGAGTCTCCATATAACGAACACTCTATTTAGCGAAGTTCTCTATATAACGAAGTATGTTCTGCGACACAGAAAGTTTTAGTAAAAAAGCATGTAAATTTGTCTCCATTTAGCGAATATCAAATGGCTCAATTTCTCTATTGCGAAGTTTTTATGCGAGAAAGTGTCAATGTTCTGGAAGATAGAAGTCTCTTCTACTGCTTTTGTGAAGGCTTACTTCACACATGTGAAGAATCACTTGTGAAGAAGTTGCTCATAAACTTCTTCACACATGTGAAGAAGTTTATGAACAACGTGTTACCTAAGTGCAGCAAAAAATCACGGACTATTTTCAGAGTTAAACTAGTGTCGTCGACCAAGTTTAGGTATGGTTCTTTTAATGAAAAATGTAAAAATTTGCAAAATTCACCAATTATACTACAGATGCATGTAGCGTTCCTGATACAATTTAATAGGTTAATAAATTAATTTAATTAGTTTTATTTCTTAATTCATTCACTGCGTTACATTTATAACTTCAACATATGCACAGTATTTATTTCTTGCTAAAATGCATTTATTCCAAAAATAGTAAAGTGAGAATTGACCTAATGTTCTACTTACACATGTATAGCCCCTATTGAAAAATTAAGCATAGAAATTTACTATTTTCTTTATAGCGAAGTTTCTATATAACGAACCTTTTCAATGGTCCCTTGAGACTTCGTTATATGGAGACTCGACTGTAGTTCAACTTTCAGGTATCAAAACAAAAAATCGAGAATAAAAAAGGGAATACATAAATTTAAAAAAAGAAAAAGAAAAAAAACATAGCTGAAACCAACGCTAGGGAAATCAAACTATTAGGTAACGTAAATAAATATAGCTCTTTCTCTAGCGCCATTTTCAGTCAAAACATAGAGTATTTCAAAAGAAGAAGAAAAAAATGGTTATTTGGTAGGCATATATTTTAAAAAATAATGGACACAGGCTTTTCTGATTAAATTTACGTTACATGAATAATACTAATAACTAAATGTATAGGATTGGCAACGATTGGAAAATATTTCGCGAAATTTGATACCTAAAATGAGAGTTCAAACCTTGTGTCATTTTGGTGGTCTTGAACGACGAAGTGTCCGTCTGTTTAGCAATTGATATTTCCCACCGGTAATATCTGTAAAACTATCTTTCCTGCCTATGTTTGAGGTTCCCTCGAAAACGCATTCCAGGGGGTACTTCTGTCCTTTTGAAAACCAAGTAGTTTCTTTTCTTTTTTTCCATTTTTCTTTTTTGTTCTTTATTATTATTATTATTATTATTATTATTATTATTATTATTATTATTATTATTATTATTATTATTATTTTATTATTGCATATTCCACAGCAAAAGCTATTTCTTATAGAACTTGTTATAAAAAATTAAAAAAAAAACGATTAGGATTATGATGTTATTTTCTCCAACAACTCCGTAGTCACTGCCTTTGAGCATGATGCCTTAGGGCCGCCCTATAATACGAGAGTGTAAAGATGTTTACCCGTCTTATAACATCATAACCAGGGGCGGCATTTCAACATTTCGTTTGAAGGGGCGAGTTTGTAAAATATGTTATATGTTTTTTTTAATAACATATTAAATATCAATGTAGAAAAAATACATATTAGTTAAAAGAAAGATATCAGAAACTGGATTCAAAGTTAAGAAAAATTGGAGTTATTAAAAATTCAATGACCAAATTTTCAAATTAGTTTATAATTAGTTATCACATAAAATGTCTTGATTAGAAATTAGTTTTTAGCTTTTAGTCAAGTTTTAATCTGCAATGTTTGGAGTCAAGAAGAAGTTTTTTTCCCATTGTTTTCCAGTGTCTTGTGCTGGACAGCCCAAACAGCTAAAGCTGAAAATCCTTTATTGTTTTAGTGTATTTTTTAGAAATCATCTTGAGAATATGTTTAAGGATGAGTTTTATTAATTTTTGTTGAAAATTAACAAGCTTTTTTAGTTTATTTTGCACGTGATCATTGGTTTGTGTTTTACACAAATTGAATTTTTCCGTTTTTCAACATTCTGCGAAAAATATTTGGGGGTGCTATCGCCCCCTCTTTCCCCCCTTATTTGCCGCCCCTGATCATAACCCTACTCTTATTTTTTCCCTTTTTCAATGTTTATTTAGCTTATTTTTGACATTTCTCTGTTTTCATGGATACTTTTACACAATAGTGGAACGGGAATAAATAAATTAAGAACCCCGAAGGGATCATACTAAGTCATCTTGTATAAACTACGACGAATACAAATGTTTTAAATTTCAGTAAAAACTGAATGTGGAAATCCAGATTTCGCGTATAACGAATTTTTACCCCTGTTGATGTTTGATTTAAAAATCACTTTACTGAAACAAATAAGCATTTTCTTTGAATCTTACATTCAACATTTCAAGTTCCTTCCATTTGTCCCAATGTCTTAAACGTTAATTTTAAGTCAACAACGCAAAACTTTATTCTAGTATACTCCCAATCTTCCTATGCTTTTGCAATTACGTGACTTTTCAATTGACCTTATTGATTGAGATCGAAGATAGTTCTAAAGATCTCATCCTATGATCTTCCATTATCAATCGTAGTAAGATCTACGGTCATTGACATCTGATAAATAAGAAACAAACATTTTTTAATTAGTGACAAGCTCAATTTTGTGCACAGATAACCGTGAAATGCTACGTATTGTTCGTTTAATAAAGTAATTTAGTTTTTAATTGTCTCCATATATTATTTCTCTAAGCCGAATCCTATACCCGGTCGAAACTCGCTCATTTCTTTATCGAATTGCTAGAAAATTTATGATTTTGAAGCTTATCCCGCGGGCTATTGACGAAAATTAGACCCACCCTCTAAAAAGTGTCGGTTCGTTTTTTATTCGAACTTCAATTTTTGGGCACAAAATTGACTCTATCTAGCGAAATAATTGTCGTATCGTCTCCATTTTGATTTCATTCGAAAGATTTAAAAAAATGCGTTCTTTAGAACGTTTCTCCGCTAGCGCCGCGTAACGAGAATCTCGAAAATCCACGTTTAAGCGACTTATAAGCGATTGAAGTTTGAAAAAGTTAAATTTTTTGCTCAACTGTTAAAATCGTTACCAATTTCAAAGCGACATTTTAAGCCAAGGCTTAGCTCGGTAAACCTTAATTGTAACTTTTATTGTTTCAAAATACTATGGTAGTTTTGCGATAACGTTAGTATTTAGTTTAGTAGTAGCCTTGGGTATTTGATTTTAATATAGGGTATCACTTTTGTAGTAGTTGTAAAAGTGAACGTGTCTTTGATCTCTTTGAAAAGTTGTCAGAACGACGGCAGTAGATGGCGATGTTGTGCAAACGTACAAGATTTTACAATGCCAAGGAACAGGGTACCAACAGACAGATTAACAGGAAGGTGTCTACGGTAAAATCCTACTTTAGGGTCCGGGTTTGGCGATTTTTTTCAGACTGTAGCTTAATAATGTAGCAGGGTTGCAATCATTTAGCTTAAAATCGCCAAACAATCCAATCATCCAATGATAATTCTGTGGTTGCCAGATTTAATAATTTATCGCCGGACCTTAAACTAGGATTCATCCGTGTCTACTACCTAGACAATATTAGACAATTCAACAATGCTTTGGCCTTCGCTTCAGTCAAAGTGGACTCAGTTAACATTCCTGGCAGAGGTCCATATTGTTTTAAACTACGTGGTCAAGTGTACCATATGAACGGGAACTTGAAACCTCCGGCAGGGACTACACCAACTTACGCTGGACTTTTCTTTATAGATTTCGACACTGCGCTGCAACTTCGGGCAGATAATGAAGCCAATAAAAATTGTCGTATTAAATTTTAAGTTTAGAGGTTTTTTTTTTTTTTTTTTTTTTTTTTTTTTTTTTTTTTTTTTTAATGCGTAATTCCGCACGGGTCACCTAGTTGATACTAAATTTATCTCGTTTTCAAACTAAATTGTAAAAAAAAATTCTCAGAGAAAAAAATATTTTGATATTATTTATAAGTTTTGCATATATTAGTATTTTTATTTTCTTTTTCGTTAAATTATTAACACAGCACTCCTCTGCCGCGTACCCTTATTCATTATGTTCATGTCATTCATCATATAAGACAAAAGTACCTGGGGACCGAACCCACTCGGTTAAAAAAAAAAAAAAAAAAAAAAAAAAAAAAAAAAGAGGTTCGTAAACTCGTGATTTTTTTTCTAAAATGCAAAGTACTTTTTAGATAAACTTGAAAAGCATTTTTAAGCCTTTGGTTGCAGTTATGCATTTAAAACAGTCGTAATTTATTTTAAAAAACACAACCTTATTTAATCCATGCTCACTGTAAGATCACACCGAATTTCATTTCATTTGGAGCCGAAGGCGCGGTAGGGGTTTATGAGAATGGATGCAGAGTCCCTGTTCTCCAGTACGCATTTGGTTCCAGTTGGTTTTGACTTTCACTTCACTTCACACGCCAAGGTTCCCCCGGTACATAACACAACACGTGGTTTAACCGAGAGGGGGCCCTGAAGAGCGCTCTGTTCATTTTTGAATCAGGATCAAGGGCCGAGCAAACCCTTGGCCCTGCATCCCCCAGAGGTATCGTTTCACTTGGAGGATTTTATGACCACGAACATTTTTAATGTCCCCCAGCCACCATTAATGAAGACGGTAGATCTTTGATCGGCTGGGCTTCCTCTATATGATCGGCCCGGGACCCTCCGGTTACGAGTCCGACGACTTACCGATCGGACTACCGCTGCCCACACTCAATTCTAACTTTATTTTCATCGATCTCTTTTAAATTTCAAAAACAATAATAATTCTAACGTGTTGCCAAAACTCGTTTGCCAAATACCATAAAAATTTAAATTTCCGCTGATGTGATTAAATATGAAATCCATCTACTTATATTAAAAACTGAGTATCTTTCTAACTATCTTTCTTTCTAACTATCTTTCTTTCTAACTATCTTTCTTTCTAACTATCTTTCTTTCTAACTATCTTTCTATGTCACGCTTCTTTCTCCTGAACGCCAATGAACTGAAAGTCGAACCAGGTACCGATAGATAGGTAATTTTTCAGGCATCATTAGTTTCAATTTATATAATTATACGATTTCAATTAGCGAAGATATCAATTAAAAAGTAGTCAAATTTAAAGTGATTAAGCCTAATAAATGATTAAATATGAAAGCCATTGTTGCATTGCAAAACGTGGTTGCCATGAAACAGTGATAAAAATGATAATGAGAATTTTGAATGAAGGCTTAACTAAATCAAACACGAAACTCATAAGCGGGCGACTTACATAGGCAGAAATTCAAGTGAAACACGGACGATCGCAACTCACCAATGCAATCGCAAATTCCCAAATTTGGACAAGTTACAATCGCTACGAGATGCGATTCTAATGTAATTCGACTTCCAGTAGCGATTGCAATTTGCGATCGCCTCGAAGCGATTGCAATGGTGTTTTACTTGAATTCCTGTCATAGTATTTTTATCGCTAGCTACTTGTAATATTTTGAAACATTCATTTGTTGAAGAGCCATCTACTTATATTAAAAACTGAGTATCAATGTCTGCTTTTTTTCCTTTGAGCGAGCTGAACTTACTGAAACTTTCCTCACCATCTTGAAGACGCGAAGCATCTCAATAATTCGAATGATTTTTTTTTATACAGGAAAAAAGTAAAGGCGTGAAGCGCCTGTTAGCGAGCCGCCTTGGCGGGGAGTAGTTTCTTGAAATTTTCCTCACTACTTTCAAGGCACGAAGTGCCCGTGCAACGCCGGGCCACGTGCGTGGTATGTCTTGAAATCGAATGAACATTAAATTATATCAAATAAAACTTCAGAATGAGGTAAAAGTTAGAGAGGGGGGACGTTATGCATCAACATGCCGCAGGAAGCTAATCTAGCTGCCCTGGCAGCTAGTTGTTATAATAAAACGTGGTTAAAACAGTAACAATAAGAGTAATGATAAAAAAAATGGCGAAAGAAAGCTCGTCAAACTTTAAATGAAAGCACAAAAAACGGGGTTTTTTCTGAAAACTCGCGTTTTTACAGAAAAAACGCCGATGTAGATGAACTCAAAAACCAAAACTTGATCCAAATGCAAAATTTTATCAAAATCGTTAGAGCCGTTTTCAAGATCCGAAATATATATATATACAAGAATTGCTCGTTTAAAGATATTAGATTAGATAGATGTAATTTTGTTTCGAAACTTAATATTTTAAAAAAGTTGAGTTTCATATTAATTGATTTTTTACCTGAAATATCTTACTAAACATTCTTGAGGAGGAAAAAAAGTATTTTAAAACTAACTATAACACTTTTATACTCAATTTTGAAAAAATCGTACTTGAAAAGTAAAGTAATCTGATTTTTGTAAGTTACCATAAAATTCAATAGACATCGCTGGACAATCACCACTGCTTTTATCCCATGACTAGAGCCGCTATATAGACAGGCCGACGCATCAAGATTAAGTTTCACCACTTTGGATCCAATTCCTTAACTTTTACTTTCAAATTTTCATTGTTGCGGAGTAGGGTTACCAGAAAAGAGTTTTGGCATATTGCTAAGCTTTGCCAAATCCACGTGCCGCTAATAATTGCTCACAGTGAAAAATTACCAAAACGCGATTACTGGCCAGAAAAGACAACCACTCAAACACACAACCACGCGCTGGATCCAAAGTGGTGAAACTTAATCTTGATGCGCCGGCTCGTATATATAGGGGCCTTACCCATGACTTTTGAATCAATGAAACAGCCTGTATAAGACACTTATCGAGTGAAGCCTTGCTTTAACACTTCAAAAACAATAACAATTGAACGTTGCCAAATACCATAAAATTTAAACTTACGCTGATGTGATTAAATATGAAATCCATTGTTTTACTGAACGTGGTTGCTAAGAGACAGTATAACAATGATAGTAATCATAAAGAAAATGGTGAAAAGAAAGCTTCTCAAATTTTTGATGACGGCACATAAAAAACGGGTTTTTTGAGAAAACTCGCGTTTTTACAGGAAAAACGCCGACGCAGATGAACTCGGAAACCAAAACTCTATCTAAATACAAAATTTTATCGAAATCGTTAGAGCCGTTTTCGAGATCCGAAAAATAAATAAATAAATATATATACAAGAATTGCTCGTTTAAAGATATTAGATAGATATTCCCCGAACATTACTATCAGATTCTCATTCAACACCATGGTCAGAAGGAAAGGGACAAATAAACTTCTTTGTTACTTATTTATTTATTTGGTTATTATTCATACCGAATGCATCTTTTTTTATTTTCAATTTTGAATTTTTTCTATGTTGACAAATACATAATGAAATTTCCCTGAGCATGTAAAAGGAAATCTGATGAATAGAAAAAAAAATCAAAGAAAATAATATCGGCATTCATCTCCACTGTTCCGCACATGTTTCCTGACAATGCAAGACATTCTTGAGAGGTGAGATGTATCCATAACGATAATCCTCCCACAAAAAGCACAGTAAAAAATGTATATACATATTTTTATCATTTTCATCTTTGAAACCCATTTAAATATGTATTAATGTCTTGCAAAGCAATTAGGACTAATCTGCAATCGAAAAGCCGTAACAGCATGAAATTCACTATCATGTAAAATCGTCATGAGTTGTTCTTTCCTATTATGTCTCATGATTACCAAAGTTGTTTTGCCATAAACTTCCTATCTAACCTCATCATTATATAAATACTTGAACATCAAATGTGTTCTCCTTTTTTTTAGAATTACTTATAAAGGAATTGGAATAAAAGTAATGTAATTCAATATTTCTGCATTATAGATGTGCCCAAAAAGAAAGTAACCACCGTTTTAATACAGATTGTGATAGTAATCCTTGGAAAAAATTGCATTCTAAGAGCATGCTTTTTCAAAAATACTTCTCAAATAACGTTTTCTATCAACCAATCGCTTATAGAAGAAACTATGTTTGTGGACGTATTTGTAGATATAGCATGAAAAAATGGGGCTGTGTCTTCGATAGAATCCTCTTACAGCAAGTTTCGTTTCGTTTTGAGGTGAACTTTCTTTCGATGAGGAATTTTTAAGTCTGATCCGAGAAGTGATGTAATAAACTTAGTGATAACTAAACAAGCGAGTGAGAATGAAGTGCTAAAAAAGAAAATAAAACTAATTGGTTAGTTACGTCTTTGTTCTCAGAATGTTAGACAAGCGGCAAGTGATTGAATCAATCCATGTGGCTTTTCATATCATAAAACAATTTTTTTTTTTTTTTTAAAGAACATTAGTTACTCTACGCTGAAATCAAAAGTTTTAATTCGGGTTCTCTCGAATTGATGTATTTTCCGAAACAGCCGCATACAGTACATCCGTGTCTTATGATACGTTGGCCTTTGCGGAGCTATTGATCCTTTGTTGTAGTTAATCTCCCTAGAAGGCGGGGGGGATCGAAATTTAAAGAGAAAAGTACAGAAAAATGAGGAAACCGGGAAAAGGATCGTTGAGAGAGAAACCGAAAAGGACCTTTTTTATTTCCGTTTCCTCGTTCAGGAATTTCACTCTCACGCTTCCTATCGTAAAGTTCATACAACTTTCGACTGCCGGGCCTACCCGGATATGATGGGCGGAAATGCGACCACCAGGGAGGAGGGGAGAGAGTTTTCGATGAGATCCTCGTGACCTCCAACACATTCTTCTTCTTTCCACCTAGAGGAAATTTTTCTTTTCTCCGCCGACGGGCTGTCCCCGGGTTTCTCTTGCACCTGACCCTTCGGAAGAAAAAGTGTTCCGGAAAGAGCGGCGGCGTGACCTACAACTCGGTGGGTCGACGACCACATTCGATGGCCGTTGAACTAAGCACATGCACATTGACACATCACACTGGGGCTCCCCCGGCCTCCTCCGCACGAAGAGCCCTTTCGATTCGGTGGTCTCGAATCGGAAGCAGCTTGCCCATCCCGAAAATTGCTCTCCTACCTTTCGTTCCGAGAGCGAAACTCACATTTAGAAGCTGTAGAATGCTTTGTGCTTCGAATTCAGAATTGAAGTGGCAAGTGGATAAAGGTGATATTGACAATTTTTGAAAAACATACTTTTTACCATGGATGAAGGTGATAAGGTAATAATTTCTCTTTTGAAAGCTTTTTCTAGAAATTTTAAAAAATGTCACATATCTCCTTAATTCACTTGCCCCTTCAACTGTGTTTGTGAGTTAACACAATTAAACACACACTAATCTGAATTTGTGTAAATCGGCGAAATTCAAATGTCACATATCACCTTTATCCACTTGCCCTTCAATTGTGTGTTCCATCAAGAGATCCTGATATTTTCATTTGAGGGGTAGGGCGAACATCACTCTTGGCTTGCAGTAGATCTGCAATTCCGGACGTTATATTGTCAGAGAAGTTTGTCTCATTTGTTGAAACTTAAATGCAGGCAAAAAGCACACAAGGCAGCGAAGGTAAAAAGAGATCTGCTGGAGTGAATTTACCTAGTTTTTCAATCGATAGCGGAACAAGTAGTTTTAAAAATTATTTTGCACTACTCTTTTCACCTTGTTTACACATTGTTTCAAAATAAATAAATAACTAAATAAAACGAAGCATTGCAAAGAAAATTAATATTTTATAAACATTAAATGTGGTCACTGTTTATGAATAATTTTTAAAATAATTAAAAATTCAAGGCCGTAAGACACCCATGGTTGACAATCACATTAAAAATCAGGGTTGATGAAACTTCACCTGCCGTTGATGCATTCTAATCTGCCTTGGTGAAAATGATACTGATCTCTTATATCATCATGTATTCTGATAGTCCTTCATCAATTTTTGCTCCTGATCTTCGAAATTTTGAGGCATTTGAGTTTGGTTGGCTATCATGTTCCATGTATGTTTGATTGATGTAAGGTTTGGGGATTTTGCAATTCAAGGATCAACAGCACGGAGATGTGATAGCTGAATGGGGTTTATTCTTATTTACCAAAAATGTCCTTTAGATCCTCTAGAGGACGTGCTGTGAACGGTAATTCAACTAACTACATGCTAGTATCGATAGATTGTTGTGCTTTTTAGGTTGTACCCAATATAGCTAGAAACATATAGCTGTTCCGTTTCATGGCTACCGTTAGGAGACAACACCCTGCACTATCACATGAGGGGTAGTGGCAATATAATGTTCCCCATAACTCAAAATTACTTCAAACAAAGTTTTATTGAAACAGCAGATTACGTTTACTTCACATGTGAACACGATGGCCATCTGTTCTTGAAGCGAGATTCATCCTCTAAATATGAACATTGTGCGCTGCCAATCTGCCTGCAATTGCAATGGTCAGAGACGACACCTTTCTTGACGACTGGTTCGACGTTGCCGCCTTAAAGGCACACGTATTCGTATTAGAAACCATTGTGAGCTTAACCAAGATCTATCCAAGGGGCATAAAATGGTGTCCTGCATCACATGTAGTACGGAAGAGACTATGACGCATTGAATATTAAACCGTACAATGATGTCGTTGGGGCAGTTCCAGCTAGGCGCAAAGTATCCGATCTTCTCTTACATTTGTGCACTTTGGTCTTCCATCCAGGCCCTTTATTTTTCCGATATAATCTTTGCAGCATCCATTGCGGTATTCACCGCTGCACAAAATCTTTTCAGTGTAAGTAGTCATAGCTTGTGGCCTGGATTGACCAAGAACCTAGCGCTATGTTCTATAACTAGATCAATGAATTTGAAACTTCTGCTTCTTCTCCTATATAGCAAATTCTTAGCTCCTATATAGTAAATTAGCAATATTCTTAGCTATGCTGTAACTCCTCTTTATTCATTTCAGATAATAAGAGATGTATGTGCAACGTTTTAATTTTTTTTACTGAATTTCAAAAAGAAACATATTTAAAGCAATTAATTTTACGGATAAATTAAAAAAATCGGGGCAAGTCCTGATAGCGCAGTACTTCAAGTAAAAATTAAAGTGCTGTGTAGGTGCAACGTTTTATACAGGTCATGAAATTCAAAAGATTTTTTTAAATGACGAAATTTCTATAGTAACATCAAAAACCTAGCAGGGTTTTTTTTTCCGTGTTATGGGTGCCAAATATAGCTCAATTGAAAACAGGAAAACATTCCCGGAAGTAAGTAGGCTATGTAAAAAAAAGGAGGGAGAAAAAAAAGCGTGTTTTTTTTTTTCCTCACCCCCAGGGGATATATTTTTTTCCCCTGCTTTTCGAAAATCCACCCGAGGGCTTTTTGCATACGTAAGGGAATGAGGGGAGGGGGACTTTAACCTATTGAAAAATAGAACTATTGGTCAGGAGGTGGCATCGATGTTTTCATTCTGGTTGAAGGTGGTCCCTGGGAGAGGGGAGGGCGCGTAGCAGGTGAATCCGTCTGGCCTTGAGGTGCTTCCACTTCCTGCTCGGTGGTCGAAATGGAAAGGTTCGTCTGCTTGCATGTCAATGGCCACTCTCACTTCCGCCCCAGTCACACACAGACCGACCGACCGTTTCCGCGTAACAATGGACAAGGCCTTGACACTGAGGTGCCTTGAACTTTTGACAGTCACCCCGGCTGATTCTTCTATTTTCCTCCCTGCTCTGTGTTGTGTGTCTATTTTTGGGACTGTTTGTCCGGGCACAACCTAGTATATATTGTCGCATTCTGAAAAACGTTTTTTTATGTGTTGCTTTCTCGCAAAAAAACAGGTAGGTTTTTTTTTTTTTTGGCGTAACGTTTTTCGGTGTAAAGAAGAGTATTTTTTGAACTTTTGATAGCTCTAACCAAGAAAAAAAAAAAAAAAAAAAAAACACGCACACAAACATGCATGTGTAAAACTTCTGAGACACAGATCCCCTCTGTAAGGAGACCACTTCTCATAGAGACCGTTTATTTTTTGCCTTCTATAATTGAATGGTTTATTTCAAAAGTCAGTCAAACGACATTATTTTCAAAATTGATTTATTGGTGTCTCGTACTTCCTTAAGGTAAAAGCACTTTTTAGTGCAAAAACATGTCAAAAAGTTTAGTGCAAAAACATGTCAAAAAGTTTAGTGCAAAAACATGTCAACCTACGGTAATGAGGCAACACGTTGAATTTCGGTTTTACTGCAGAAACCATTCAAATGACGGTGCTTGTCAGGTTTCTGGTGTGATTTTCTTTCGTGGCGTACCTTTTACTCCGCTAGCCACTGGCAACAGGGCTGCGGAGCTGGAAGAAAAATTGATCGACTCTGACTCCGGGATTGTAAAACTGACGTCTCCGACTCTTGCTTTTTTTTAATTATTTTTTTACCGTAATGTGAAGGGGAGAAATTCTTCAACAGAGGTTGAAAGATTAAATCCATTTATAAAAGTTTCATCCTTATTCATGTCGTCAGCCAGGACTCACGTTGGGGGAGGGGAGCGGGAGAGAGATAAGACTGGGCACACCAATAGGAGGTCACGGGATGTAGTTGTGACCTCCCAAAAAGTTTCATTTCTCCAAAAAATTATCGCAAGTCATTTTACCACATCAACTTCAATTCTCGGATCATTGTTACCTCCCAAAAAGTCGATTTTCTCCCAAGCAAAAGAAAAGTGCTGCTTTTGTAATTTGACTCCGTTCAAAACTAATACTTTTCTTGTTAACTCACCGGACTTTTTTCTAACACTTTGAAAACAGGCCCATCATTTCAAAGTTTTCCAGGAAGGCTACGTCTGCTCACATGGAGCCCTTACACCGTCTTGAGCACGATTGACAACTGCTCTTGTGAAAGTTTTGTTTAATCTTTTTTCTTGCTTCTGCGAAATTAATTTTTTTTTTGTTTGTTTCCTTTATTTATTGTGATTCGGCGATAAGGCGATGAGAAACTAGTCAGTAATTCTTAATAGTGTTTCGGTATTTCGTTTTAGTCCTTTTCTGTGCTGAATTTTGTTTTTTTCCCCCCAAAAAAATGCCCTTTGGATCTTTTTTTTTTTTTTTGGAAATTTGGTGAGCGCATCTCGTGTATAGGCCGTATGTGTATCTCGTATATATACAAAAAATCGTTGTAATCTGCTCACTAGTTAACGCCATTTATATGGGAAGTTTAATTATAACCACCTTGTATACAGTGCGTCTCAAAATGATAGGTTCACCCTTATTTTTCAAAATTTCGACTCTTAATTGAGAATAAGAATCTTTTTTTTTTATAGTGATTATATATCTGTAATTGTTATAACTATGTTTGATGAAATTTCTTAAAAATAAATCATTTCTTCTCATCTGATGCAAATTTTCATTTTCAGACCGTTTCAAAAAGATAGGTCCGCCTTCAGAAATTTTGCCCCAACCACGTTTATTTCCAAAAAATTGCATAAGTATCGTTGCTTAGTCTTACTACGGGATTATGCTTGCTGCTGTGGAGGTATTTAAACAGATTTGAACAGCACTTTGTAGTCATACAAAACGGGTTGTCGTTGCAGTCTTTCGCTGGTTGAGCAGGGGAAAATTGATGCATTTAAACAGTCTGGAAAATCGAATGGAGAAATCAGTAAGCTTTTAAACAGATCGCAAAGTGTTGCAAACAATTTTTTTTCTATTTAGAAATGCTTATAGTAGAAAAAATCATCTGGCCGCCCATCAAAGGTGACACCCTGACAACGAAGCACTATCGTAAGGGATCTAAAATCTGGAAATAATGAGCATATCCACTCTGGCCAAACAACTAAACCCTTCAATGTCAAAATCTACAGAAAATAGAGCGGTAAAGAAGTTCGTCAATTTAGTTTACGGGAAAAGGAAAGCGGCTCCGAAATTGACTAAGAAGCACAAAGAAAAGAGATTGAAATTCGCGCAGGAAGTGATGTTCTGGAAACAAGATAGGCATCGTGAGATATTCAGTGATAAAAAGGAATTCAACCTGGATGGTCGGCATTATTACTGGTACGATCTGCGTAACGATAGACAGATATTCTCGAAGAGGCGAGCTAATATTTAGAAAAGTGCCAATTTGAGTCCCAAGTGAATTTTCACTAGTATTTCAATAACTAGTTAAAAAAATAATTTTCCCCAGAAAGAAGACAAGTTTTGCTTTCATTTCATCTAATAATATCAGAAAAAAAAATTTTTTTTCTTCAGAAAATATTTGTTTTATACATCGAAAATCAGATCGGTAACGTGTCCCCAGTAGCACAGCTTAGCATGCAAACAGCTTAAGCGCACTTTCTAACTTCCCAAAAAAACGCACTTGTACAAAAAACGATTCTATTTTTACCCCTTTGTTAATATTTTACTTCATTTTTGTTTTAATTGATTACTGATTTTCTAGGGAATGCGAAATAGGCGTGTCCCTCAGTTCCGCGTCAGAGTGGTAACAATAACTTCCGATCTATATTTAGGCTCCCAAAACCATTTCCAGCACCGATACCACGTGATACTGAATACCTGGTGAAATGTTTTATCGCATCGTAATTAAAAATTTGCATTTCTGCATTTAAAATTGCAGGTAAGATTTTTTAAAGTAATTTATAAAATGTGTGTCATTTGAGTCATCAGATCGGTAACACGCTCTAAAATGCGCAGTTTTTATTATTTTAAAAATTATTTTATATATAAGTATAGTCCTTTATTACAAGTGAAAAAACCACGTGTTTGATTTTGGTTTAGTGCGATCGACTCGAAAATAAAAAAAAAAAACTTTGTCAGTTTGTCAGATCGGTAACAGTCAGAGCGGTAACATTGAAAAACAGCGAATATGTTACAGAACTAACTCACACTTTTCAGAATTATAAAAAGCAAAAATCATAGGTTTTAGCCATATATATTGAATATTTTTGTTCTTAAAAAATGAAAAGCAATGAGTTTTAGTACAATTGCTTCATTTGTGGTTTGTATGACCTAACAATAGAAGTTAGTAAAATAAGAAAAATTGACACTGCAGAAATTAAGTCAATTAATTATTATTATTTTATTTATTTATTTATTTATTTTTTATTTTATTTTTATTTATTTATTTATTTATTTGGTGCTTCAATTTCTCATAACTTGGCTAAATAACTAGATAATAACTAGCATGCTAAATTTGAATTTCTGATCAAGAAATTAAATTTCCTGCAACTAATTAACGAAAAGTAAGCAGCAGAGTTGTGTGTTGAAAAAGTTGAAGTTGTGTGTTGGTTCAAAATAAAACAAATGTTTTATTAGCTTGGATTTGGTAATATCATAATTTATTTTATCTAAAAACCTTATCTCGCTCATTTTTATGTCCAAGAAATGCTTTTTTTATAATGAAATTTGATTTTTTAGCCTAATATATATATTTTAATAAAATTATCTTAATTCTATGTTAAAAATGCAAGGAAATGATATCATATTTAGAGATGTTAACGAAGACTGAAAGCATAAACTCAAATATGTATAGTTCATATTAACATCAGATCTGTAACATCAAGGCTTCACTAGATAGCGTTTTATACAGGCTGCTTCATTACTCAAAACATCAATGGTAAAGATTTGCCAGCTAGAGAGCGCTGAATGAGGACCACCCAAATGTTTGTTTACATTTATTAGCATGTTGTTTCTGCTGTAGGTTAAAAAATATTGATATAGTTAACTGAAGTGGAGTACAGAGTGAATTGATGCCGAAGGCCTTATTAGTACTGCTTTTTAGGGGAAATAAATTCCCTTTTCAGGTAAAGTTGGGTCGCAACTCATGATTCAGTCATTCGACATTCATTCATCTGTTTACTTACTTCGAATTAGCAACATATAGCAACGGCGTTCAATTTTGACATCTCTGCATTAATAAAATATACGCTTATATTCGCAGCCGATAAATAAAAATGTAGCAATGAAATAATATTGTTCTATTTACTATTTTGTTTCATTATTGTTGCTCACACGATCTTAATTGCTACGCAAAAGCTCAGATGTTCATTTTGATAGCGTTGACCCATCAGAGCAATAAATGGCGAATCTATTCGTAGGGACATTTCCTTTTGATGCCCCAGAATGAATGCCCTGCAATGAAGCGATTGGTGTTCAACGGAAAGACGATTGACAACAAAACATATTAATTTCTTTAGTAACAACGAAATGAGCATATATAATCGCTTGGTACTAAAGAGCAAGTACGAAAAAAATAAACAAAACTACAATTTAACGACGACCAACTGTAAAATTTTGTTTTCATTTACACAAAAGAAAAAGGTAATGTTCTTTTTATGTTAAATTTCACACATTGATAATATTTCGATAATTGGGAATCTGGTGTGGTTGCCAAATTTTTGGCGATAATTACTTTATTTTGTTGCTCTTTAGTTTATGTTTGTCCGATAGACACGAGAGTTGTTAGTAGTAAGTATGAGAATCAAAGTAAAGATAGACAAGTAGAGTAGAAGTAAGAGTAATAGAGAGTCAATAGAGTAGTAGAGTTAAAGAAGTAGAGAGAGGTTGTGTACAGTAGAGTTTAGTAAGAGTCAGAGTTAGCAGTACGGTAGTTTAGTAGAGAGGTGTAGTGTAGCGTGTAGTTGAAGGTTAGTAGCTAGAGTAAAGTAGTATGGAAGTAGTACGAGGACGTAAGTTACGTCAGAGTGTAGTTAGATGTAGAGAGTAGAAGTTAGAGAGAGTTATTGTAGTAGTGTCAAGTAAGCAGTTTAGAGTTAGTAGTAGGTAGTTAGGAGTTAGTAAGTAGAGTATGTGTAAGCTAGAGGAGTAGTGTAGGTTTAGAGAGTTAGTTAGAAGTAGTTAGAAAGAGAGAAGTGTAAGTTAGTAGTTTGTTAGTTGTAGTTAAGTGCTGAGACAGAAGTACGTTTTAGTCAGTTGTAGAGAGGAGCTAGAGTTTTAGTAGAGAGAGTAGTTAGTTAGAGAAGTTACGTAAGTAGTAAGAAGAGAGTAGAAGTAGAGTGTAGAGTAAAGAGTTAGAGAGCATGTCGTTAGTAGTAGAGAGTTAGAGTTAAAGAGTAGAGTTGCAGAAGTAGTAGTAGAGATGAGCTAAGAGAAGACGTAAGAGTAGAGTCAGTTAAGTAGAAGAATGTTCACGCTAGCGTATAGTAGGAAGAGTTGTGTACAGATGTAGAGAAGAGTACGTGCTAAGAGAGTAGTAGTAGTAAGAGTGAGTAGTTAGAGTAAAGTGTTGTAAGTTAGAGAGTTAGTTTGTTGAGAGAGTAGGTAGAGAAAAGTTGTTGTAGTTAAGTTAGAAGTAGTATAGTAGTAGTAAGAGAGGAGTTGTAGATGTAGAGATAGTAGTAGTTGTAGAGTAGTAAGTAGAGGTAGTAGTACAGTAGTAGTAAGTGAGTAAGAAAGTAAGGAGTATAAGTCAAGAGTAGTAGAGTGAGTCAGTTAGAGTAGAAGAGAGTAGTAGTAGTTAGAGTAGTAGTAGTAGAAGTAAGTTAGTAAGAAAGTAGTTAGTAGTAGAAGTAGTTAGTAGTCAGAAGGAGTAAGTAGTTAGAGAGTAGTAAAGTTAGTAGAGACTGAAGTGAGTAGAAGTAAGTAGTATAGTAGTAGAGTAGTAGAGAGTAAAGTAGTTAAGTTAAGTACGTAGAGTAAGTAAGTAGAGTCAAGAGAGTAGTAGTTGAGAAGCAGGTAGCAGAAGTAGTTAGAGTAGTAGTAAGGTAAAAGAGTAGTGAGTAGTACAGAGTTAGTAAGTGTATAGATAGTAGAAGTTAGTAGTTAGTTAGAGTCTAGTAGTAGTAAGAGTAGTAAGTAGGGAGTAGGTATAGAGTTTAGTAGTAAGATGAGTAGAGTCAGTAAGAGTAGTAGAAGTAGTAGTAGTAGTATAGAGTAGTAGTAGAGTAGTGTAGAGTAAGAGTAGGTATGAGTAAGTAGAGTAGTAAGTAGAGTAAGTAAAGTAGAAGAGTAGTAAGTAGAGTGTAGTAAGTGTGTAGTTAGTAGTAGTAAGTAGTAAGAGTAAGAGTAGTAGTTGTAGAGTAAAGTAGAGTAAGTAGTAGTAGTAGAGTAAGTAGTTAGAGTAGTAGAGTAAGTAGATGTAGTTAGAAGTAGAGTAGAGTAGTAGTAGAGTAGTATAGTAAGTAAGTAGGTACAGAGAAGAGTAAGTAAGTAGTAGTAGAGTAGTAGTAGTAAGTAAGTAGTAGTAAGAGTAGTGAGTAAGAGTAGTAGTAGTAGAGTAGTGAGTATAGTAGAGAGTAGAAGTAGTAGTGTTAGATAGTAGAGTAGTAAGAGTAAGAGTAAGTAGTAGTAAGTAAGGTAAGTAGAAGTAGTAGTAGTAGTAAAGAGTAGTAGAGTTGAAGTAGTAAGTAGTAGAAGTAGTAAGTAGTAGAGTAGTAGTAGTAAGAAGTAGAGTAGGTAAGTAAGTAAGAAGTAAGTAGAGTAGTAGAGTAGTAGAGTAGTAAAGTAGAGTAGTAGTAGAGTAGTAGTTAGAGTAGTAGTAGTAGTAGTAGTAGAGTAGTAAGTAAGTAGTAGTAAGTAGTAGTAGTAGTAAGTAGAGTTAGAGTAGAGTAGTAGAGAAAGTAGTAGAAGTAGTAAGTAGTAAAGTAGTAGAAGTAGAGTAAGTAGTAGTTAGTAGTAAGAGAGTAGTAGTAGTTAAGTAGTAAGTAAGTAAGTAAGTAGTAGTAGAGTAGTAAAGTATGTAGTAGAGTAGTAAGAGTAGAGTAGTAGTAAGTAGTAAAGTATAGTAGTAGAGTAGTAAGTAGTAGTAGAAGTTAGAGTAGAGAGTATAGTAAAAGTAGTAGTAGTAAGTAGTAAGTAGAGTAGTAGTAGTTAAGTAGAGTAAGTAGTAGAGTAGTAAGTAGAGTAGTAGTAGTAGTTAGAGTAGTAGAGTAGAAGTATAGTAGTAGTAGTAAAGTAGTTAGTATGAGTAAGTAGTAGTAGTAGTAGGAGTAGTAGTAGAGTAGTAGTAGTAAGTAGAAGTAGAGTAAGTAGTAGTAAGTAGTAAGTAGTAAGTAAGAGTAGAAGTAAGTAGTAAGTTAGAGTAGTAAGTAGTAGAGTAGAAGTAGTAGTAGTAGATAGAGAGTAGAAGAGTAGTAAGAGTAGAGTAGTAGTAAAGTAAGTAGTAGAGTAGTAGTAGTAGAGTAAGTAAGTAGTAAGTAGAGTAGAGTAGTAGTAAGAAGTAAGTAGTAGTAGAGTAAGTAAGTAGTAGAGTAGAAGTAGTAGAGTAGTAAGTAGAGTAGAAGAGTAAGAGTAGTAGTAAGTAGAGTAAAGTAGAGTAGTAGAGTAGTAAGAGTAGTAAGAGTAGAGTAGAGTAGTAAAGTAGTAGTAGTAGAGTAGAAGTAGTAGTAAGTAAGTAGTAAAAGTTAGTAAGTAGAGTAGTAGAGTAGTAAGAGTAGTAAGAGTAGTAGTAAGAGTAGTAAGTAGTTAGTAGTAAGTAGTAGTAGAGTAAGTTAGTAGAGTAGTAGTAAGTAGAAGTAGTAAGAGTAGAGTAGTAGAGAGTAAGTAGAGTAGTAGTAAGTAGAGTAGTAGAGTAGTAAGTAAGTAGTAAGAGTAGTAGTAAAGTTAGAGTTAGTAGAGTAAGTAAGAGAGTAGAGTAAGTAAGTAGAGTAAGAGTAGTAGAGTAGAGTAAGAGTAGTAGAAGTAGTTAGTAGAGTAGAGTAAGTAGAGAAGAGTAGTAGAGTAGTAGTAGAAGTAGAGAGTAGTAAGTAGAAGTAGTAGTAGTAGTAAGTTAGTAGTAAGAGTAGTAGTAGTAGTAGTAGAGTAGTAAGTAGAGAGTAGTGTAGTAGTAAGTAAGTTAGTAGTAGTAGAGTAAGTAAGTAGAGTAGTAGTAGAGAGTAGAGTAGTAGTTAGTAAAGTAGAAGTAGTAGAGTAGAGTAAGTAGTAGAGAGTTAGTAGTAGAAGTAGTAGTAAGTAGTAGTAGTAGAGTAAGTAGTAAGTAGTAGAAAGTAGAGTAAGTAGTAGAGTAGTAGTAGAGTTAGAAGAGTAGTAGAGTAGTAGTAGAGTAAGTAGAGTAGAAGTAAGAGTAGTAGAGTAAGTAAGAGTTAGTAGTAAGTAGAAGTAGAGTAAGTAGTAGTAGAGAGTAGAGTTAGTAGAGTAAGAGTAAGTAGTAAGTAGAGAGTAGTAGAGTAGTAGAGAGTAAGTAGTAGAGTAGAGTAGTAGAGAGTAAGTAGAGTGTAGTAAGTAGTAGTAGAGTAGTAGAGTAGTAGTAAGAGTAAGAGAGTAAGTAGAGTAGTAGTAAGTAGTAGTAGTAGTAGTAGTAGTAAGTAGTAGTAGTAGAGTAGTAGAGTAAGAGTAGAGTAGTAGAGAAGTAGTAGAGTAGTAAGTAGTAGTAGAAGAGTAAGTTAGAAGTAGTAAGTAGTAGTAAGAGAAGTAGTAGAGAGTAAGTAGTAGAGTAGTAAGTAGTAGAGTAGTAGTAGTAAGAGTAGTAGTAGTAGAGTAGTAGAGTAGTAGTAGTAGAGTAAGAGTAGTAAGTAGTGATAGTAGAGTAGTAGTAAGTAGTAGTAGTAGAGTAGTAAGTAGTAAGTAGAAGTAGTAGAGTAGTAAGAGAGTAGTAGTAGTAAGTAGAAGTAGAGTAAGTAGAGTAGTAGAAGTAGTAGAGTAAGAGTAGTTAGTAGTAGAGTAGTAAGAGTTAGTAAGTAGAGTAAGTAGAGAGTAGAAGTTAGTAAGTAAGAGTAGTAGAGTAGTAGAGTAGTAGTAGAGTAGTAGAGTAGTAGTAAGAGTAAGTAGTAGTAGTAGTAGTAAGAGTAAGTAGAGTAGAGAAGTAGTAAGAGAGTAGTAGTAGAGTAAGTAAGTAGTAAGTAGTAGTAGAGTAGTAGAAGTAGTAAGTAGAGTAAAGTAGTGTAGAGAAGTAGTAGTAAGTAAAGTAGTAAGAGTAGTAGAGAGTAGTAGTAGAAGTAGAGTAGTAGAGAGTAGTAGAGTAGAGTAAGTAAGTAGTAGTTAGAGTAGAGTAGTAAAGTAGTAGAGTAGAGTAGTAGTAAGTAAGTAGTAGTAGTAGAGTAGAGTAGAGTTAGTAAGTAGAGTAGTAGAAGAGTAGTAAGAGTAGAGTAAGAGTAGTAGTTAGTAGTAGAGTAAGAGTAAGTAGAGTAGTAGAGTAGTAGTAGTAGTAAAGTAGTAAGTAGAGAGTAGAGTAGTAGAGTAAGTAGAAGTAGAAGAGTAAGTAGAGTAGTGAAGTAGTAGTAAGTTAGTAGAGTAGTAGAGTAGAGTAAGTAGTAGTTAGTAGTAAGAGTAGTAGTAAGAGTAAGTAGAGAGTAGTAGAGTAGAAGAGTAGTAGAAGTAGTAGTAAGAGTAGAGTATAGTAGTAGAAGAGAGTAGTAAGAGAGTAGTAGTTAAGTAGTAAGTACAGTAGTAGTAAGAGTAGAGTAAGTAGTAGTAAGTTAGAGTAGTAGAGTAAGTAAGTAGAGTAGTAGAGTAGAGTAGTAAGTAGAAGTTAGAGAAGTAGTAGTAGTAGTAAGTAAGTAGTAGTAGAGTAAGAGTAGAGTAAGTAGTAAGTAGTAGTAAGTAGTAGTAGAGTAGTAGTAAGAGTAGTAAGTAGTAGTAGAGAGTAGTAGAAGTAGTAGAGTAGTAAGAGAGTAGAAGTAGTAGTAGTAAGTAGTAAGAGTAGAGAGTAGTAAGTAGAGTTAGTAGAGAGAAGTAGAAGTAGAAGTAGTAGTAAGTAGTAAGTAGAGAGTAGTAGTAGTAGAGTAGAGAAGTAGTAAGTAGTAGTAGTAAGAGTAAGAGTAGAGTAGTTAGTAGTAGTAGTAGAGTAGTAAGTAGTAAGTAGAGTAGTAGAGTAGTAGTAAGAGTAAGAGTAGTAGTAAAGTAGTAGTAAGTAAGTAGAGTAGAAGAGTAAGAGAGTAGTAGTAAGGTAGAGAGTAAGTAGTAGAGTAGTAGTATAGTAAGTAGAGTAGAGTAAGTAAGAGAAGTAGTAGAGTAGTAGTAGTAGTAGTAGAGTAAGTAGTAGAGAGAGTTAGAAGTAGTAGTAAGAGTAGAGAAGTAGTAGTAGAGTAGTAAGTAAGTAGAGTAGTAAGTAGAAGTAGTAAGTAGTAGTAGAGTAGAGAGTAGTAGTAGTAGTTAGTAAGTAGTAAGTAGTAGTAAGTAGAGTAGTAGAGTAAGTTAGTAGAGAGTAGTAGTAGTAGAGAGTAAGTAGAGTAGTAGAGTAAGTAGTAGTAGTAGTTAGTAGAGAGTAAGTAGAGTAGTAGAGTAGTAGAGAGTAGTAGTAAAGTAAGTAGAGTAAGTAGTAAGTAGAGTAAGTAGTAGAGTAGTAGAGTAGTAAGAGTAGTAGTAAGTAGTAGTAGTAGAGAGTAAGTAAGAGTAGTAGTAAGTAGAGAGTAGTTAGTAGTAGTAGAGTAAGAGTAGAGTAGTAGTAAGTAAGTAGAAGTAGTAGTAGTAAGAGTAGTAAGTAGAGTAAGTAGTAGTAAGTAGTAGTAGTAGAGTAGTAGATAGTGTAGAGTAAGTAGTAGAAGTAAGAGTAGAGTAGAGTAGTAAGAGTAAGTAGAGTAGAGTAGTAGAGTAGTAGTAAGAGTAGTAGTAGAAGTAGTAGTAGTAAGTAGTAGTAAGAGTAGAAGTATAGTAGTAGTAAGTAGTAAAGTAGTAGTAGTAGTAGAGAAGGTAGTAAGTAGTAGTAGAGTAAGTAGATAGTAGTAAGTAGTAGAGAGTAAGTAAGTAGTAGTAAGTAGAGTAGTAAGTAGAAGTAGTAAGTAGTAGTAGAGTAGTAAGTAGAGTAGTAGTAAGAGTAGTAGTAGTAAAGTAGTAGAGAAGTAGTAGTAGTAGAGTAGAAGTAGTAGAGTAGTAGTAGAGTAGTAAGTAGAGTAGAAGTAGAGTAGTAGTAGTAGAAGTAGTAAGTAGAAGAGTAAGTAGTAGTAGAGTAGTATAGTAAGTAGAGTAGTAGAAGTAAGAGTTAAGTAGTAGTAGAAGTAGTAGAGAGTAGTAGTAGAGTAGTAGAGTAAGTTAGTAGTAAGTAAGAGTAGAGTAAGTAGAGTAGTAAGTAGAGTAAGTAGTAGAAGTAGTAGTAGTAGAGTAAGAGTAAGTAGAGTAGTAAGTAGTAGTAGTAGAGTAGTAGTAAGAGTAGAAGTAGAGTAAGTAGTAAGAGTAGTTAGAGTAAGTAGTAGAGTAAGTAGTAAGTAGTAGAGTAGTAAGTTAGTAGAGTAGAGTAGTAGTAGTAAGAGAGTAGTAGTAGAGTAAGAGTAGTAAGTAGTAAGTAGTAGTAGTAAGAGTAGTAAGTAGTAGTAGAGTAGTAGAGTAGTAGTAAGTAGAAGTAGTAGTAGTAGAGTAGTAGAGAAGTAAGAGTAGTAGTAGAGTAGTAGTAAGTAGTAGAGTAAGAGAGTAGTAGTAAGTAGTAGAGTAAGTAGTAGAGTAGTAGAGAAGTAGAGTAGTAGTAAGTAGTAGAGTTAGTAGAGAGTAGTAGTTAAGAGTAAAGTAAGTAGTAAGTAGAAGTAAGAGTAAGTTAAGAGTAGTAAGTAGTAGTAGAGTAAGAGTAGTAGTAAGTAGTAGAGTAGTAGTAAAGTAGTAGTAAAGTAGTAAGTAGAGTAAGTTAAGAGTAGTAGAGAGTAAGTAGTAGTAGAAGTAGTAGTAGTAGTAGAAAGTAGTAGTAGTAGAGAGTAGAGTAGTAAGTAGTAAGAGTAGTAGTAGTAGTAAGAGTAGAGAGTAGTAAGTAGTAGAGTAGAGTAGTAAGTAGTAAGTAGTAGTAGAGTAGAGTAAGTAAGAGTAGTAGAGTAAGTAGAGTAGTAGAAGTAGAGTAGAGTAGAAGTAGTAGTAAGTAGTAGAGTAGTAAGTAGTAGAGTAGTAGATAGTAAGTAGTAGAGTAGAGTAAGTAGTAAGTAGAGTAGTAGTAAGAGTAAGTAGAGTAGTAGAGTAGTAAGTAGTAGTAAGTAGAGTAGTAAGTAGTAGTAAGAGTAAGTAGAGTAGTAGTAGAGTAGTAAGAGTAGTAGTAGTAAGTTAAGTAGAGTAAGTTAGTAGAGTAGTAGTAGAGTAGTAGTAGAAGTAGTAGTAGAGTTAGAGAGTAGAGTAAGTAGAGTAGTTAGTAGAGAGTAAAGTAGTAGTAAGTAGTAGAGTAAGAGTAGTAAGTAGTAGAGTAGTAGTTAGAAGTAGTAAGTAAGTAAGAGTAGTAAGTAGTAAGTAGTAGTAGAGTTAGTAAGTAAGAGTAGTAAGAAGTAGTAGTAGAGTAGTAAGAGTAGTATAGTAGTAAGTAGAGTAGTAAGTAGAGTAGTAAGTAAGAGTAAGTAGTAAGTAGTAAAGTAGAGTAAGAGTAGTAGAGTAGAGTAGTAGTAGTAGAAGTAGTAGTAAGTAGTAGTAGTAGTAGAGTAAAGTAGAGTAGTAGTAAGTAGTAGTAGTAAGAGTAGTAGAGTAGTAGAGTAGAAGAGAGTTAGTAGAGTTAGTAAGTAGTAGAGTAGTAGAGAGTAGAGTTAGTAGAGTAGAAGTAGAAGTAGTAGAGTAGTAGTAGTAAGAGTTAGTAGTAGTAGAAGTAGTAAGAAGTAGAGTAGTAGTAGAGTAAGAGAAGTAGTAGAGTAGTAGTAGAAGTATAGTAAGAGAGTAGTAGAAGAGTAGTAGTAAGTAGTAGAGTAAGTAGTAGAGTAGTAAGAGTAGAGTAGTAGTAGAGAGTAGTAAGAGTAGTAGTAAGTAGAGTAGTAGTAGAGTAAGAGTAGTAGTAAGTAGAGTAGTAGAGTAAGTAGTAGTAGTAGTAGAGTAGTAGTAGTAAGAGTAGTAGTAAGTAGAGTAGAGTAGTAGAGTAGAAGTTAGTAGAAGTAGTAGAGTAGAGAGTAGTAGAGTAGTAGTAGAGTAAGTAGTAGAGAGTAAGTAGTAGTAGAGTAAGTAGAGTAGTAGTAGTAAGTAGTAGTAGAGTAGTAGAGTAGAAGTAGTAGTAAGTAGTAGAGTAGTAGTAAGTAAGAGTAGTAGTAAGTAGTAGTAGAGTAAGTAGTAGAAAGTAGAGTAGTAGTAGAAGTAGTAAGAGTAGTAGAGTAGTTAAGTAGTAGTAGTAGTAGTAGAGAAGTAGTAAGTAGTAGAGTAAGTAGTAGAGTAGTAGTAGAGAGTAGAGTAAGAGTTAAGTAGTAAGAGTAAGTAGTAGTAGAAGAGTAGTTAGAAGTAGAAGTAGTAGAGTAAGTAGTAGTAGTAGAGTAGAAGTAGTAAAGTAGTAGTAGTAGAGTAGTAGTAAGTAGAAGTAGTAGAGTAGTAGAGTAGTAAGTAGAGTAGTAAGAGTAGTAGAGAGTAGTAGAGTAGTAGTAAGTAGAAGTAGTAAGTAGTAGAGTAGTGTAGAGTAGTAGTAGAGTAGTAGAGTAAGTAAGTAGAGTAGTAGTAGTAGTAAGTAGTAAGTAGTAGTAAGAGTAGTAAGTAGAGAGTAGAGTAGAGAAGTAGAGTAGTAGTAAGTAGAGAGTAGTAAGTAGAAGTAGTAGTAGTAAGAGAGTAGAGTAGTAGTAAGTAGAAGTAGTAGTAGTAAGTAGATAGTAGTAAGTAAGTTAAGTAGTAGAGTAGAAGTAGTAAGTAGAGTAGTAGTAGTAAGTAGAGAGTAGTAGTAAGTTAGTAGTAAGAGTAAGTAGAGTAGTAAGTAAAGTAGTAAGTAGTAGAGAGTAAGTAGTAGAAGTAGTAAGTAGTAGTAGTAAGTAGAAGTAGAGTAGTAAGTAGAGAGTAGTAAGTAGTAAGAAGTAGAGTAAGTAAGTAGAGTAAGTAGTAGAAGTAGTAGTAGAAGTAGTAAGTAGTAGTAGAAGTAGTAGAGTAGTAGTAAGAGTAGTAGAGTAGTAGTAAGAGTAGAGTAGTAGTAGTAGTAGAGAGTAGAGTAGTAAGTAGTAGAGTAGTAGAGTAGTAAGAGTAGTAGTAGTAGTAGAGTAGAGTAAGTAGTAGAGTAGTAGTAGAGTAGTAGAGTAGAGAAGTAGTAGTAAGTAGAGTAGTAAGTAGAGTAGTAAGAGTAGAGTAAGTTAGAGTAAGTAGTAGTAAGAGTAAGTAGTAGAGAGTAAGAGTAAGTAGTAGTAGTAGAGTAGTAAGTAGAGTAGTAGAGAGTAGTAGTAGAGTAGAGAAGTAGAGTAGTAGTAGTAGAGTAGTAAGTAAGAGTAGAGTAGAGTAGTAGTAAGTAGTAGTAAGAGTAGAGAGTAGAGAGTAAGTAGTAGTAGAGAGTTAGTAGTAGAGTAGTAGTAAGAGAGTAGTAGAGTAGAGTAGTTAGTAGAGTAGAAGTAGAGTAGTAGTAGAGTAGTAGAAGTAAGTAGTAGTAGAGAGTAAGTAGTAGTAGTAGAAGTAAAGTAGTAGTAGAGTAAGTAGTAAGTAGTAAGTAGAGTAGTAGTAGAGTAGTAGAGTAGAAGTAGAGTAAGTAGAGAGTAGTAAGAGTAAGTTAGTAAGTAGTTAGTAAGTAGTAGTAAGTAGAGTAGTAGTAAGTTAAGTAGAGTAGAGTTAGAGTAGAAGTAGTAGTAGTAGTAGAGAGTAAGTAGTAGAGAGTAGAGTAAGTAGTAGTAAGAGTAGTAGTAGAGTTAGTAGAGTAGTAGTAAGTAAGAGAAGTAGTAGAGTAAAGTAGTAGTAGTAGAGAAGTAGAGTAGTAAGAGTAGAGTAAGTAGTAGAGTAGTAAAGTAGAGTAGTAAGTAAGTAGTAAGTAGAGTAGAGAGTAAGTAGAAGAAGTAGTAAGAGTAGTAGAGTAGTAAGAGAGAGAGTAAGTAGAAGTTAGTAGAAGTAGAGAGTAGTAGTAAGTAGTAGAGTAAGTAGTAGTAAGAGTAGTAAGTAAGTAGTAGAAGAGTAGTAGAGTAGTAGAGAGTAGAGAGTAGTAGTAAAGTAGTAGAGTAGTAAGTAAGTTAGTAAGAAGTAGTAGTAGTAAGTAGTAAGTAGTAGAGTAGAGTAGTAGAGTAGTAGAAGAGTAGTTAGAGTAAGTAGTAAGTAGTAAGTAGTAGAGTAGAAGTAAGTAGTAGTAGTAGTAGTAAAGTAGAGTAAGTAGTAGAGTAGAGTAGTAGTTAGAGTAAGTAGAGTAAGTAGTAGAAGAGTAGTATAAGTAGTTAGTAAGAGAGTAGAGTAAGTAGTAGTAAGTAGAAGTAAGAGTAGAGTAGTAGTAAGTAAGTAGTAGTAAGTAGTAGAGAGTTAGAGTAGTAGAGTAGTAGAGTAGAGTAAGTAGTAGAGTAGTAGTAGTAAGTTAGTAGTAGAGTAGAGTAAGTAGAGAGTAAGTAGTAAGAGTAAGTAAGAGTAGTAGTAGAGTAGTAGTAAGTAGAGAAGTAGAGTTAGTAGTAAGAGTAGAGTAGTAGTAAGTAGAGTAGAAGTAGTAGTAGAAGTAGTAGTAGAGAGTAGTAGTAAGAGTAGTAGTAAGTAGTAAGTAGTAAGAGTTAGTAGTAGAAGTAGAGAGTAAGTAGTAAGTAGTAGTAGAAGAGTAGAGTAGAGTAGTAGTAGTAAGTAGAGAGTAGTTAGTAAGTAGTAGTAGAGAGTAGTAGAGTAGTAAGTAGTAGAGTAGTAGTAGAGTAGTAGTAGTAAGAGAGTAGTAGAGTAAGTAGTAGAGTAGAGTAAGTAGAAGAGTAGTAGTTAGTAAGTAGTAGAAGTAAGTAGAGTAGTTAGAGAGAGTAGAAGTAGAGTAAGTAGTAAGTAGTAGTTAGTAGAGAGTAGAAGTAAGAGTAGTAAGTAGTAGAAGTAGTAGAGTAGAGAGTTAAGTAAGTAGTAAGAGTAGAAGAGTAAGTAGTAGTAGAAGTAGTAGAAGTAGAGTAGTAGTAAGAGTAGTAGTAGTAGTAGAGAGTAGTTAGAGAAGTAAGTAGTAAAGTAGTAGTAGAGAAGTAGAGTAGTAGTAGAGTAGTAGTAGAGAGTAGTAGAGAGTAGAGTAGTAGTAGTAGAGTAGAGTAGTAGAAGTAGAGTAGTAGAGTAAGTAGTAGAAGTAGTAGAGTAGAAGTAGTAGTAAGAGTAGAAGTAGAGTAAGTAAGAGAGTAGTAGTAGTAGAGTAGTAAAGTAGAGTAGAGTAGTAGTAGAGTAGTAAGAAGTAGTAGTAGAGTAGTAGAGTAGTAGTAAGTAGTAAGTAGAGTAGTTAAGTAGTAGTAGAGTAGAAGTAGAGTAGTAGTAAGAGTAGTAGAAGTAAGAGTAGAGTAGTAGAGAGTAGTAGTAGTAAGAAGTAGTAGAGTAGTAGAGTAGTAGAGTAAGTAGTAGAAGTAGTAGTAGTAGTAGTAAGTAGTAGTAGAAGTAAGTAGAAGAGTAGTAGTAGTAAGTAGAGTAGTAGAGTAGTAGAGTAGTAAGTAGTATAGTAAGTAGTAGTAGTAAGAGTAGAGTAGTAGTAGTAAGAGTAAGTAGTAGTAAGTAGTAGAGTAGTAGTTAGAGTAGTAAGTTAGTAGTAGAGAGTAAGAGTAGTAGTAAAGTAGTAGAGTAGAGTTAGAGTAGTAGTAAGAGTAGTAGTAGTAGTAAGTAGTAGTAGAGTAAGTAGAGAGTAAAGTAGTAGTAGTAGAGTAAGTAGTAGTAGAGTAGTAGAGTAGTAGAGAAGAGTAAGAGTAGTAGAGTAGTAAGTAGTAGTAGTAAGTAGTAGAGAGTAGTAGTAGTAGAGTAGTAGAGTAGTAAGTAGTAGAGAGTAAGTAGTAAGTAGTAGAGTAGTAAGTAGTAGAGTAAAGTAGTAGTAAAGTAGTAGTAGAAGTAAGTAGAGTAGAGTAGTAGTAGTAAGTTAAGAGTAGAAGAGTAGTAGTAGAGTAAGTAAGTAGTAAGAGTAGTAGTAGTAGAGAGTAGTAGTAGAGTAGTAGAGTAGTAGTAGTAAGTAGTAGTAGTAAAGTAGTAAGTAGTAAGTAGTAGAAGTAGTAGAGTAAGTAGAGTAGTAGTAGAGTAGTAAGTAGTAAGAGTAGAGTAAGAGTAGTAGAGTAAGTAGTAGTAGTAGAGTAGTAGAGTAGTTAGTAGAGTAGAGAGTAGAGTAGTAAGTAGAAGTAGTAAGTAGAGTAGTAGTAGTAGAGTAGTAGAGTAAGTAGTAGTAAGTAAGTAGTAAGTAGAGTAGTAGAGTAGAGTAAGAGTAGTAGTAGAGTTAGTAGTAAGAAGTAAGTAGAGTAGTAAGTAGTAGTAGAGAAAGTAGTAGAGTAAGTAGTAGAGTAGTAGTAGTAGAGTAGAAGTAGTAAGTTAGTAAGTAGTAGTAAGAGTAGTAGTAGAGTAGAGTAAGTAAGTTAGAGTAGTAGAGTAGAGTAGAGTAGTAGTAGAGTAGTAGAGTAAGTAGTAGAGAAGTAGAGTAGTAGTAGTAAGAAGTAGAGTAGTAGTAAGTAAGTAGTAAGTAGTAAGAGTAGAGTAGTTAGTAAGTAGAGTAGTAGAGAGTAAGTAGTAAGAGTAGTAGAGTAGTGAGTAGAGTAGAAGTAGTAAGTAGTAAGTAGTAAGAGTAGTAGTAGTAAGTAGAGTAGTAGTAAGAGTAAAGTAAGTAAGTAGTTAGAGTAGTAGTAAGTAGAGTAGTAGTAAGAGTAGAGAAGAGTAAGTAGTAGAGAGTAGTAAGTAGAGAGTAAGAGAGTAAGTAGTAGAGTTAGTAAGTAGAAGTAGTAAGTAGTATAGAGTAGAGTAGAGTAGTAGTAGAGTAAGTAGAAGTAGAAGTAGAGTAGTAGAGTAAGTAAGTAGAGAGTAAGTAGTAGTAAGAGTAAGTAGTAGTAGAGTAGTAGAGAGAGTAGTAAGAGTAGTAAGTAGTAAGAGTAGTAGAGTAAGTAGTAGAAGTAGTAGTAAGTAGTAGTAGAGTAGTAAGTAAGTAGAGTAGTAGTAAGTAGTAGTAGTAGAGTAAGAGTAAGAGTAGTAGAGTAGAAGAGTAGTAAGTAAGTAGAGTTAGAGAAGTAAGAGTAGTAGAGTAGTAGAGTAGTAGAGTAAGAGTAGTAAGTAGTAGTAAGAGTAGTAGTAGTAGAGTAGTAGAGTAGTAAGTAGAAGAAGTAGTAGAGAGTAGTAGTAGTAGAGTAGTAGTAAGAGAGTAGAGTAGTAGTAGAGAGTGTAGAGTAGAAGTAGTAGAGTAGAGAAGTAGTAGAGTTAGTAGAAGTAGTAGAGAGTAGTAAGTAAAGTAGTAGTAGTAGTAGTAGAAGTAGTAGTAGTAAGAAGTAAGTAGAGTAGAAGTAGAGAGTAGTAGTAGTAAGTAGTAGAGTAGAGTAGAGTAGTAGTAAGTAGAGAGTAAGTAGAAGTAGTAAGTAGAGAAGTAGAGTAAGTAGTAGAAGTAGTAGAGTAGTAGAGTAAGAGTAGTAAGTAAGTAGTAGAAGTAGAGTAGTAGAGAAGTAAGTTAGTAGAAGTAGTAGAGTAGAGTAGTAAGTAGAGTAGTAGAGTTAGTAGTAAGAGTAAGTAGTAGAAGTAGTAGTAAGTAGTAGTAGTAAGTAGAGTAGAAGAGTAGTAGTAAGTAGAAGTAAGAGTAGAGTAGTAAGTAGTAGTTAGTAGTAGTAGTAAGTAGTAGTAGAGAGTAGTAAGTAGTAGTAAGTAGTTAGAAGTAGTAAGAGTAGTAAGTAGTAGTAGAGTAGTAGTAGAAGTAGTAGTAGAAGTAGAAGTAGAGTAAGTAGTAAGTAGTAGTAGTAGAGTAGTAGTAGTTAGTAAGAGTAGAGTAAGAGTAGTAGTAGTAAGTAAGTAAGTAGAGAAGTAGTTAAGAGTAGAGTAAGTAGTTAGTAAGAGTAGAAGTAAGTAGTAGTAGAAGTAGTAGAAGAGTAAGAGTAGAGTAGAGAAGTAGTAGTAAGTAGTAGTAGAAGAGTAGAGTAGAGTAGTAAGTAGTAGAGAAGTAGAGTAGTAGAAGTAGTAAGTAAGTAGTAAGTAGAGTAGAGTAGTAGAGTAAGAGTAGTAGAGTAGAAGTAGAAGTAAGAGTAGTAGAGTAAGAGTAGAGTAGTAAGTAGAGTAGAGTAGAGTAGTAGAAGTAAGAGTAGTAAGTAGTAGAGTAGAAAGTAGTAGAGTAGTAAGTAGTAAGTAGTAGAAGTAAGTAGAGTAGTAGTAAGTAGTAGTAGTAAGAGTAGTAGTAGTAAGAGTAGAGTAGTAAGTAGTAAGAGAGTAGTAGAGTAAGTAGAAGAGTTAGTAGAGTAGTAGTTAAGTAAGAGTAAGTAGTAAGTAGTAGAGAAGTAGTAGTAAAGTAAGAGTAGTAGTTAGAGTAGTAGAGTTAGTAGAGTAGAGTAGAGAGTAAGTAGTAGAGAGTAGAGTATAGTAGTAGTAGAGTAGTAAGTATAGTAGAGTAGTAGAGTAGTAGAGAAGTAGTAGTAGAGAGTAGTAGTTAGTAGAGTAGTAAGTAGTAGAGTAGAGTAGTAAGAGTAAGAGTAGTAGTAGAAAGTAGAGTAAGTAGTAGAGTAAGAGTTAGTAGAGTAAAGTAGTAGAAGTAGTAGTAGAGTAAGTAGTAGAGTAGTAGTAGAGTAGTAGAGTAGTAGTAAGAGTAGTAGAGTAGAGAAGTAGTTAGTAGAGTAGAAGTAGTAAGTAAGTAGTAGTAGTAGAGTAGAGAGTAGAAGTAGTAGTAGAAGTAGTAGAAGTAGTAGTAGTAGAGTAGTAGAGAAGAGTAGTAGTAGTAGAGAGTAGTAAGTAGAGTAGTAGTAAGTAGAAGTAGTAGTTAGAGTAGTAGTAGAGTAAGTAGTAGTAGTAAGTAGAGAAGTAAGTAGAGTTAGTAGAAGTAGTAAGTAGTAGTAGAGTAGTAGTAGAGTAGTAGTATAGAGTAGAGTAGTAAGAGTAGTAGAGTAAGTAGTAGTAGTAAGTAGTAGTAAGAGTAGAGAGTAGTAAGTAGTAGAGTAAGTAGTAGAGAGTAGTAAGTAAGTAGTAGAGTAAGTAGAAGTAGTAGTAGTAGAAGAGTAGTAGAGTAGTAGAGTAGAGTAGTAAGTAGTAGAGTAGTAGTAAGAGTAGTAAGTAGTAGAGTAAGTAGTAGAGTAAGTAGTAGAGTAGTAGTAGAGAAGTTAGTAGTAGTAGAGTAGTAGAAGTAGAGTAGTAGAGTAGTAGTTAGTAAGAGTAAGAGTAGTAGTAGAGTAGAGTAGTAGTAAGTAGTAGTAGTAAGAGTAGTAAGTAGTTAGTAGTAAGAGTAGAGTAAGTAGTAGTAGAGTAGTAGTAGTAAGTAGAGAGTAAGTAGTAGAGTAAGAGTAGAGTAAGAGTAGAGTAGTAGTAGAAGTAGAAGTAGTTAGTAAGTAGTAGAGTATAGTAAGTAGAGTAGTAGTAGATAGAGTAGTAAGAGAGTAAGTAGTAGAGTAAGTAGAGTAGTAAGTAAGTAGTAGTAGTACAGTAGTAGTAAGTAGTAGAGAGTAGTAAGAGTAGTAAGTAGTAGAGAGTAAGTAGTAGTAGAAGTAGTTAAGTAGAGTAGTAGAAGTAGTAGTAAGTAGTAGAGTAGTAGTAGAAGTAGTAGAGTAGTAGAGTAGTAGTAGTAGTAAAGAGTAGTATAGTAGTAGTAGAAGTTAGTAGAAGTAAGTAGTACGAGTAAGTAGTAGAGTAGTAGTAAGAGTAGAGAAGTAGTAGAGTAGAGTAGTAGAGTAAGAGTAGAGAGTAAGAGTAGTAGTAGAGTAGTAGTAGTAGAGTAGTTAGAGTAGAGTAGTAGTAAGAGTAGTAGAGTAAGTAAGAGTAGTAGTAAGTAGTAAGTAGTAGTAGTAAGTAGTAGTAGAGTAGTAGTAGAGTAGTAAGTAGTAGTAGTTAGAGTAAGTAGTAGAGTAGTAGTAGAAGTTAAGTAAGTAGTAGTAGTAGTAGTAGTAGAGAGTAGTAGAGTAGAGTAGATAGTAGTAAGTAGAGTAGTAGTAAGTAGTAGAAGTAGAGTAGTAGTAGAGTAAGTAGTAGAGAGTAGAGTAGTAGAAGTAAGTAGTAGTAGTAAGTAGAGAGAGTAGTAGTAAGTAGAAGTAGTAGAGTTAGTAGAGTTAGTAGAGAAGTAGTAGTAGTAAGAGTAGTAGTAGTAGAGTAGAAGTAGAGTTAAGTAGTAGAGTAAGAGAAGTAGTAGAGTAGTAAGTAGTAGTAGTAGTAGAGTAGTAGAGTTAAGTAGTAGAGTAGTAAGTATAGTAGAGTAAGTAGTAAGTAGTAGTAGTAAGTAGTAGTAGAGTAGTAGTAGTAAGTAGAAGTAGTTAGAGTAGTAAGAAGTAGTAGAGTAGAAGAGTAAGTAGTAGTAGTAGAGTAGTTAGTAGTAGTAGTAGTAGAGTAGTAGTAGAGTAGAGAGTAGTAGAAGTAGTAGTAGTAGTAAGTAGAGAGTATAGAGTAGTAGTAGAGAGTAAGTAGTAGTAGAGTAGAAGTAGAGTAGTAGTAGTAGTAGAAGTAGTAGTAGAGTAGAGTAGTTAGTTAAGTAGTAGTAGAGTAGTTAGAGTAGTAGTAGTAAGTAGAAGTAGTAGAAGTTAAAGTAGTAGAGTAGTAGAGTAGTAAGAGTAGTAGTAGAGTAAGAGTAAGTAGAGTAGTAGAGTAAGTAGAGTAGTAAGTAAGTAGTAGAGAGAGTAGTAGTTAGTAGTAGAGAAGTAGTAAGAGTAAGTAGAGTAGAGTAGTTAAGTAGTAGAGTAGTAGAGTAAGTAGAGAGTAGTAGTAGAGTAGTAGTAAGTAGTAAGTAGAGTAAGTAAGTAGAAGTAGTAAGTAAGAGTAGTAGAGTAGAGTAGAGTAGTAAGTAGTAGTAAGTAGTAGTAAGTAGAGAGAGTAGTAGTAGTAAAGTAGTAGTAGAGTAGTAAGTAGAAGTTAGTAGTAGTAGAGTAGTAGTAAGAGTAGAAGTAGAGTAAGTAGTAAGTAGTAGAGTAGAGTAGTAGAGTAGTAGAGTAGAGTAGTTAGTAAGAGTAGTAGTTAGAGTAGTAGAAGTAGAGAAGTAGTAGTAGTAAGAAGTAGTAGTAGAGAGTAAGTAGTAGTAGTAAGAGTAAGTAGAAGTAAGTAGTAGAGAGTAGTAGAGTAGTAGTAGTAAGAGTAGTAGAGTAAGTAGAGTAGTAGTAAGTAGTAAGTAGTAGTAGAGTAAGAGTAGTAGTAAAGTAGTAGTAGAGTAGTAGTTAGAGTAGTAAGTAAAGTAGTAGTAGAGTAGTAAAGTAGAGAAGTAAGTAGTAAGTAGAGTAGTAGTAAGAGTAGAGTAGTAGTAGAGTTAGTAAGTAGTAAGTAGTTAGTAGTAAGAGTAGAGTAAGAGTAGTAAGAGTAGTAGAGAGAGTAGTAAGAGTAGTAGTAAGTAAGTAGTAGAAGTAAGTAGAGTAGAGTAGAAGTAGTTAGAGTAAGTAGAGTAAGTAGTAGTAGAGTAGAGTAGAGAGTAGAGTAGTAAGTAGTAGTAGAGTAGTAGTAGAGTAGAGTAGAAAGTAGTAGTAGTAAGTAGAGTAAGTAGTAAGTAAGTAGTAAGTAGAGTAGTAGAGAGTAGTAGTAAGTAGTAGTAGAGTAGTAGTAGTAGAAGTAGAGTAGAGTAGTAAGTAAGTAGAGTAGTAGTAAGTAGAGTAAGTAAGTAGTAAGTTAGAGTAGTAGTAGAAGAGTAGTAGTAGTAGAGTAAGTAGAGTAGAGTAGTAAGAGTAGAGTAGTAGTATAGTAAGAGAGTAGAGTAGTAAGTAGTAAGTAGAGTAGTAAGTAGTAGTTAGTAGTAGAGTAAGTAGAAGTAGTAGTAAGAGAGAAGTAGTAGTAGAGTAGTAGTAGTAGTAGTAAGAAGTAGTAGTAAAGTAGTAGTAGAGTAGAGTAAGTAGAGTAGTAGTAAAGAGTAGAGTAGTAGTAAGTAGAGTAAGAGTAGTAGTAAGTTAGAGTAAGTAGAGTAAGAGTAGTAAGTAAGAGTAGTAAGTTAGTAAGTAGTAGAGAGTAGTAGTAGAGTAGTAGAGTAGTAAGAGAGTAAGTAGAAGTAGTAGTAGAGTAGTAGTAGTAGAGTAGTAAAGAGTAGTAAGTAGAGTAGAGTAGTAAGTAGTAGAGTAGTAGTAGAAGTAGTAGAGTAGTAAGTAGTAGTAAGTAGAGTAAGAGTAGTTAGTAGAGTAAGTAGTAAGTAGAGTAGTAAGTAGTAGTAAGAGTAAGTAGTAGTAGAAGTAAGTAGTAAGTAGTAGTAGTAAGTAGAGTAAGTAGAGTAGAAAGAGTAGTAAGTAGAGTAGTAGAGTAGAAGTAAGAGAGTAGTAGAAGTAGTAAGTAGTAGTAGAAGTAGAGTAGAGTAGTAGTAGAAGAGTAGTAAGAGTAGTAGTAAGTAGAGTAGTAGTAGTAGAGTAAGTAGTAAGTAGTAGTAGAAGAGTAGAGTAGTAGTAGTAGAAGTAGTAGTAGTAGTAGTAAGAGTAGTAAGAGTAAGTAAGTAGTAGTAGAGTAGTAGAGTAGAGTAGTAAGAGAGTAGTAAGTAGTAGAAGTAGAGTAGTAGTAAGTAGTAGAGTAGTAGTAAGTAGTAAGAGTAGAGTAGTAGTAGAGAGTAAGTAGTAGTAGTAAGTAGTAGTAGAGTAAGTAGAGTAGTAGTAAGTAGAGTAGAGTAGTAAGAGTAGTAGAGAGTAGAAGTTAAGTAGAGTAGAGTAAGTAGTAGAGTAGTAGAGTAGTAAGTAGTAAGTAGAGTAGTAGTAGTAAGAGTAGTAGAGTATAGTAGTAAGTAGAGTAGAGTAGAGAGTAGTAGTAGTAGAGTAAGAGTAGTAGAGTAGTAGTAAGTAGTAGTAGAGTAAGTAGAGAAGTAGTAGTTAAGAGTAGAGTAGAGTAGTAAGAGTAGTAGTAAGTAGAGAGTAGTAAGTAGTAAGTAGTAGTAAGAGAGTAGTAGTAGTAGTAGAAGTAAGTAGTAAGTTAGTAAGTAGTAGAGTAGAGAGTAGTAGAGTAGAGTAGAAGTAGTAGTTAGTAAGTAGTAAGTAAGAGTAGTAGAGTAGTAGTAAGAGTAGTAGTAGTAAGTAGAGTAGTAGTAGTAAGAGAAGTAGAGTAGTAAGTAAGTAGAGTAGAGTAGAAGTAGTAGTAAAGTAAGTAGTAGTAGTAGTAAGTAGTAGAGTAAGAGTAGTAGAAGTAGTAGAGTAGTAGTAAGTTAGAGTAGTAAGTAGAGTAAGTAGTAGAGAGTTAGAAGTAAGTAGTAGAGTAGAGTAGAGTAAGTAGAGTAGTAGTAAGAGTAGTAGTAGAGTAGAGAGTAGAAGTAGTAGTAAGTAAAGTAGTAGAGTAAGTAGTAGTAGAAGTAGAGTAAGAGTAGTAAGTAGTAGAGTAAGAGTAGTAGTAGAGTAGTAGAGTAGTAGTTAGAGTAGAAGAGAGTAGAGTAGTAAAGTTAGTAGAAGTAGAAGTCAGTAGTAGTAAGAGTAGAGTAGTAGTAGAGAGTAGAAGTAGTAGTAAGTAGTAGAGTAGAGTAGAGTAGAGTAAGTAGTAGTAGAAGAGTAGTAGTAGAGTAGTAGTAGTAGAGTAGTAGAGTAAGTAAGTAGTAGTAGTAGTAGAAGTAGTAGTAGTAGTAGAGTAAGTAGTAGAAGTAGAGTAGTAGAGTAAGTAGTAGAGTAGTAAGAGTAGTAGTAGTAGAGTAGTAAGTAAGAGTAGAGTAAGTAGAGTAGTAAAGAAGTAAGTAGTAGTAGTAGTAGAGAAGTAGAGTAGTAGTAAGTAGTAAGAGTAGTAAAGTAAGAGTAGTAAGTAGTAGTAGAGTAGAGAGTAGTATAGAAGAGTAAGTAGAGTAGTAAGTAGAGTAGAGTAGTAGTAGTAGTTAGTAGAGTAGTAAGTAGTAAGAGTAGTAAGTAGTAAGTAGTAGTAGAGAGTAGAGAGTTAGTAGTAAGTAAGAGAGTAGAGTAGTAGTAAGTAGAGTAAAGAGTAGTAGTAAAGTAGAAGTAGTAGAAGTAGTAGTAGTAGAGAGTAGTAGTAAGAGTAGAGTAGTAGTAAGTAGTAGTAGTAAGAGTAGTAGTAGTAGTAGAGTAAGTAGAAGTAAGTAAGTAAGTAGTAGTAGAGTAGTAGTAGAGAAGTAGTAGTAGTAGTAGAGAGTAGAGTAGAGTAGTAGAAGTAGAAGAGTAGTAAGAGTAGTAAGTAGTAGTAGTAGAGTAAGAGTAGTAGTAGTTAGTAGTAGAAGTAGTAGAAGTAGTAGAGTAGTAGTAGAAGTAAGTAGAGTAGTATAGTAGTAGTAGAAGTAGAGTAGTAGTAAGAGAGTAGAGTAGTAGAGTAGAAGTAGTAGTAGTAAGTAGTTAGAAGTAGTAGAGTAGTAAGTAAGTAAGTAGTAGTAGAAGTAAGTAGAGTAAGTAGAAGTAGTAGTAGAGTAGTAAGTAGTAAGAGTAGAGTAGTAAGTAGTAGAGTAGAGTAGTAAGAGTAAGTAGTAGTAGAGTAGTAGTAGTAAGAGTAGTAGTAGTAGAAGTAGAGTAAGTAAGTAGTAGAGTAGTAGTAGAAGTAGTAGAGTAAGTAGAGTAGTAGTAGAGTAGATAGTAGAGTAAGTAGTAAGAGTAGTAGTTAAGTAGTAGTAAGAGTAGTAAGTAGAGAAGTTAGTAGTAAGTAGTAGTAGAGTAGTAAGTAGTAAGTAGTAGAGTAGTAGTAAGTAGTAGAGTAGTAGTAAGTAGAAGAGTAGTAAGTAGTAAGTAGTAGTAGTAGTAAGAGTAGTAGTAAGTAGTAGTAGAAGTAGTAGTAGAGTAGTAGTTAGTAGTAGTAAGTAAGTAGTAAGTAAGTAGTGTAGTAAAGTAGAGTAGAAGTAAGTAGTATAGAAGTAGAGTAGTTAGTAGTAAGTAAGAAGTAGTAGAGTAGTAGTAGAGAGTAGAGAGTAAGAGTAGTAAGTAGTAGTAGAAGTAGTAGAGTTAAGTAAGAGTAGTAAGTAGTAAGTAGTAGAGTAAGTAGTAGTAAGTAGTAGAGTAGAGTAAGTAGTAGTAAGATGTAGTAGAGTAGTAGAGTAGTAAGTAGTAGTAAGTAGTAGAGTAGAGAGTAGTAAGTAGAGTAGTAGAGAGTAGAGAAGTAGTAGTAAGTAGAGAGTTAGTAGTAGAAGTAGTAGTAGTAAGAGTCAGTAGTAGTTAGTAAGTAGTAGTAAGTAGTAAGAAGATAGTAAGTAGAGTAGTAGAAGTAGTAAGTAGAGTTAGTAGTAGTAGTAGAGTAGAGTAGAGTAAGTAGTAGAGAGTAGAGTAAGTAGAGTAGTAGAAGAGTAAGAGTAGTAGTAGTAGAGTAGTAGTAAGAGTAGTAAGTAGTAAGTAGAGTAGTAGAAGTAGAGAGTAGTTAAGTAGAGTAGAAGTAAGAGTAGAGTTAGTAGTAGAAGTAAGTAGTAGAGTAAGTAGTAAGTAGTAGTAGTAGAAGTAGTAGAGTAGTAGTAGTAAAGTAGAAGAGTAGTAGTAAGTAGAGTAAGTAGAGTAGTAGTAGAGTAGTAGAGTAAGTTAGTAGAAGTAGTAAGTAGTAAGAAAGTAGTAGTAGAAGTAGAGTAGTTAGTAGTAGTAGAGAGTAGTAAGTAGTAGAGTAGTAAGTAGTAGTAGAGAGTAGTAGTAAGTAGAGAGTAGTAAGTAGAAGTAGTAAGTAGAGTAGTAGTAGTAGTAAGAAGTAGAGTAAGTAGTAGAAGTAGTAGTAGTAGAGTAAGTAAAGTAGTAGTAAGTAGAAGTAGTAGTAGAGTAGTAGTAAGTAGAGAGTTAAGTAGTAAGTAGTAGAGTAAGAGTAGAAGTAAGTAAGTAGTAAGTAGTAAGTAGAGAGTAGTAAGTAGTAGAGTAGTTAAGTAGAAAGTAGTAGTAGTAGTAGAGTAAGTTAGTAGTAGAGTAGTAGAGTAGTAGAGTAGAGTAGTAGTAAAGTAGAGAGTAGTAGAGTAGTAGAGTAGAGTAGTAGTAAGAAGAGTAGAGTAGAGTAAGTAGTAGAAGTAGTAGAGAAGTAGTAGTAGTAAGTAGAGTTAGTAGAAGTAAGAGTAGAGTAGAGTAAGTAGTAGTTAGAAGTAGTAGTAGAGTAGTAAGAGTAAGTAGTAGTAGTAGTAGAGTAGAGTAGTAGAGTAGTAAGTAGAGTAGTAGTTAGAAGAGTAGTAGAGTAGTAGTAGAGTAGAGAGTAGTAAGTAGTAGTAGAGTAGTAGTAGTAAGTAGTAGAAGTAGTAGTAGAGTAGTAGTAAGAGTAGAGTAAAGTAGTAGTAGTAAGTAGTAGAAGTAGAGTAGTAGAGTAGTAGAGTAGTAAGTAGAGTAGAGTAGTAAGTAGTAGTAGTAAGTAAGAGTAGTATAGAGTAGTAGAGTAAGTAGTTAGAGTAGAAGTAGTAAAGTAGAGTAGAGTAAGTAGTAGTAAGTAAGAGTTAGTAGTAGAGAGTAGTAGTAAGTAGTAAGTAGTAGTAGAGTAAAGTAGAGTAGTAGTAGAGAGTAGTAGTAGTAGTAAGAGTAGTAGAGTAAGTAGTAGTAGAGTAGTAGAGTAGAGTAGTAGTAGAAGTAGTAGAGTAGAGTAGAGTAGTAGTAGTAAGTAGAGTAGTAGAAGTAGTAGTAAGTAGTAGTAAGAGTAGAAGAAGAGTAGTAGTAGTAGTAGTAGAGTAGTAGTAGAGTAGTAGTAGAGTAGTAGTAAGAGTAGTAGAGAGTAAGTAGTAAGTAAGTAGAAGTAGTAGAGTAGTAAGAGTAGTAGTAGAGTAGTAAGTAGTAAGTAAGAGTAGAGAGTAGTAAGTAGAGTTAGTAGTAAGTAGTAGTAAGTAAAGAGTAGAGTAAGTAGTAGTAGTAGAGTAGTAAGTAAGTAGTAGAAGTAGTAGTAGAGTAGAGTAAGTAGTAGAGTAGTAGTAAGTAGAAGTAAGTAGTAGAGTAGTAGTAGAGTAGTAGAAGAGTAGTAGTAGAGTAGAGTAGTAGTAAGTAGAAGAGTAGTAGAGTAAGTAGTAGTAGAGTAAGAGTAGAGTAGTAGAAGAGTAAGTAGTAGTAGAGTAGTAGTAAAGTAGTAGTAGAAGTAAGTAGTAGTAAGTAGTAGTAGAGTAGTAAGTAGTAGAGTAGTAAGAGTAGTAGAGTAGAGTAGTAAGAGTAAGTAGTAGTAAGTAGTAGAAGTAGTAAGAAGTAGTAGAGTAGTAGAGTAGTAGTAAGAGAGTAAGTAGTAGTAAGTAGTAAGTAGTAGAGTAAGTAGTAAGAGTAGTAGAGAGTAGAGTAAGTAGTAGTAAGAGTAGTAGAGTAGAGTAGAGTAGTAGTAAGTAAGAGTAGAGTAGAGTTAGAGTAAGTAGTAGTAGTAGTAAGAGTAGTAGAGTAGTAAGTTAGTAGAAGAGAGTAGAGAGTAGTAGAAGAGTAGTAGAAAGTAGTAAGTAGTAGTTAGAGTAGTAAGAGTAGTAGAAGAGTAGTAGTAGAGTAGTAAAGTAGTAGTAAGAGTAAGTAGTAGTAGAGTAGAGTAAGAGTAGTAGTAGTAGAGTAAGAGTAGTAGTAGAGAGTAGTAAGTAGAAGTAAGTTAGTAGTAGTAAGAGAAGTAGTAGAGTAGTAGTAGAAGTAGAGTAAGTAGAGTAAGAGAGTAGTAGTAGTAAGTAGTAAGAGTAGTAGTAGTTGAGAAGTAGTAAGAGTAGTAAGTAGTAGTAAGTAGTAAGAGTAGTAGTAAGAGTAGAGTAGAGTAGTAAGTAAGAGTAAGAGTAGTAGTAAGTAGTAGTTACAGAGTAGTAGTAAGAGTAGTAGTAGAGAGTAGTAGAGTAGTAGAGAGTAGTAGTAAGTAGAAAGTAGAGTAGTAAGTAGTAGAAGTAGTAAGTAGAGTAAGTAGTAGAGTAGTTAGTAAGTAGTAAGTAGAGTAGTAGAGTAGTAAGTAGTAGAGAGTATAGTAGTAGTAAGTAGTAGAGTAGAAGTAAGTAGAGTAGAGTAGTAGTAAGAGTAGAGTAGTAGTAGTAGAAGTAGTAGTAAGTAGAGTAGTAAGTTAGAGTAGAGTAGTAGTAGTAGAGTAAGTAGTAGTAAGTAGAGAGTAAGTAGTAGAGTAGTAGTAGAGTAAGTTAGAGTAGTAGAAGTAGTAGTAGTAGTAAGTAGAAGTAAGTAGAAGTAGTAAGAGTAAGTAAGAGTAGAGTAAGTAGTAGAAGTAGTAAGTAGTAGAAGTAGTAGTAGTAGAGAGTAGTTAGAGTAGTAAGTAAGTAAGAGTAGTAAGAGTAGAGTAGTAGTAAGAGTAAGTAGAGAGTTAAGAGTAGTAGTAGTAGTAGAGTAAAGTAGAGTAGAAGTAGTAGTAGAGTAGAGTTAGTAGTAAGTAGTAGTAAGTAGTAGAGTAGTAGAGTAAGAGTAGTAAGTAGTAGAGTAAGTAGTAGTAAGTAAGAGTAAGAGTAGTAGTAGAGTAGAGTAGTAGAAGTAGTAGTAAGTAAGTAGTAGAGTAGAGTAGTAAGTAGTAGTAGTAAGAAGTTAGAGTAGTAAGAGTAGAGTAGTAGTAGAAGTAGTAGTAAGTAGTAGAGTAGAGTAGTAGTAAGTAGAGTAGTAGTAGTAGTAAGTAGAGTAGTAAGTAGAGAGTAGTAGAGTAGTAGTAGTAAGTAGTAGAGTAGTAGAAGTAGTAGTAAGAGTAGTAGTAGTAAGAGTAGTAGTAGTAAGTAGTAAGTAGTAGTAGAGTAGTAGAGTAAGTAGAGTAGTAGTAGTAGAGTAGAGTAAGTAGTAGTAGTAGTAGAAGTAAGTAGTAGTAGTAAGTAGTAAGTAGTAGTAGAGTAGTAGTAAGAGTAGTAGTAAGAGTAGTAGTAAAGTAGTAGAGTAGTAAGTAGTAGTAGTAGAAGAGTAAGTAAGTAGTAGAGTTAAGAGTAGTAGTAGAGTAGAAGTAGTAGTAGTAGAGAGAGTAGAGTAGAGAGTAGAGTAAAGTAGTAGAGAGTAGAGTAGTAAGTAGTAGTAGAGTAAGTAGAGTAGTAAGTAGTAAGAGTAGTAGTAGTAAGAGTAGAGTAAGTAGAGTAGTAGTTAGTAGAGTAGTAGAGTAGTAGTAGAGTAGTAGTAGTAAGTAGTGAAGTAGTTAGAAGTAGTAGTAAGTAGAGTAGTAGTAAGAGAGTAGTAAGAGAGAGTAAGTAGTAGTAAGTAGTAGAGTAAGTAGTAGTAGTAGAGAGTAGTAAGAAGTAGTAGTAGTAAGTAAGTAGTAGAGTAGTAAGAGTAGTAAGAGTAGTAGTAAGTAGTAGTAAGAGAGTAGTAGAGTAGTAGTAGAGTAGAAGTAGTAAGAGAGTAGTTAGAGTAAGTAAGTAGAGTAGTAGAGAAGTAGTAGTAAGAGTAAGTAGTAAGTAAGAAGTAGTAGTAGTAGTAGTAGTAGTAGAAGTAAGAGAGTAGAGTAGTAGTAAGAGTTAGTAGTAGTAAGTAGTAGTAGTAGAGTAGAAGTAGTAGTAGAGTAGTAGTAAGAGTAGTAGTAGAGTAGAGAGTAGTAAGTAGAGTAGTAGTAGAGAGTAGAGTAAAGTAGTAAGAGTAGTAGTAGTAGAGTAAGTAGTAGAGTAGTAAGAGTTAAGTAGAAGTAGTAGTAGAGAGTAGTAGTAGAGAGTAAGTAAGTAGTAGTAGAAGTAAGAGTATAGTAGAGTAGTAGTAGTAGAGTAGTAGTAAGTAGAGTAGTAGAGAGTAGTAGTAAGTAGAGTAGAGTAGTAAGAGTAGTAGAAGTAGTAGTAGTAGAGTAAGTAAGTAGTAGAGTTAGTAGTAGAGTAGAGTAGTAGTTAGTAGAGTAGTAAGTAGTAGTAGAGTTAGTAGTAGAGAGTAGTAGTAGTAGTAAGTAGTAGTAGAGTAAGTAAGTAGTAGAGTATAGAGTAGTAAAGTAGTAAGTAGTAGAGTAGTAGTAGAGTAGTAGAGTAAGAGTAGATAGTAAGTAGAAGTAGTAAGTAAAGTAGTAGTAGTAAGTTAGTAGAGAGTAGTAAGTAGTAGAGTAGAGAAGTAATAGTAGAGAGTAGTAGTAGTAGAGTAAGTAGTAGAAGAGTAGAGTAAGAGTAGTAGTAGTAAGTAGTAGTAGTAAGTAGTAAGTAGTAGTAGTAGTAAGTAGAAGTAAGTAGTAGTAGTAAGTAGTAGAAAGTAAGTAAGTAGAGTAAGAGTTAGTAGTAGTAAGAGTAGTAAGTAAGTAGAGTAGTAGTAAGAGTAGTAGTAGAGTAGAGTAAGTTAGTAGTAGTAGTAGAGTAGTAGTAGAGTAGTAAGAGTAAGTAGTAGTAGTAAGAGTAGAGTAGTAGTTAGTAGTAGAAGAGTTAGTAGAGTAAGAGTAGTAGTAAGAGTAGTAAGAGTAGTAGTAGTAGTAAGAGTAGTAGTAGATAGTAGTAAGTAGTAGTAAGAGTAAGTAGTAGTAAAGTAGTAAGAGTAGTAGTAGAGAGAGTAAGTAGAGTAGAGTAAGTAGTAGTAGAGAGTAGTAGAGTTAGTAGTAAGAGTAGTAAGAGATAGTTAAGAGTAGTAGTAGAGTAAGTAGTAGTAGTAAAGTAGTAGAGTAGAGTAAGTAGTAAGTAGAGTAAGTAAGTAGAGTAGAGTAAGTTAGTAGAAGAAGTAGTTAGTAGTAAGTAGTAAGTAGAGTAAGTAGAAGTAGAGTAGTAGTAGAGTAGTTAGAAGTAGTAGTAGAGTAGTAGTAGAGTAAGAGTAAGTAGAGTAGTAGTAGAAGAGAGTAGTAGAGTAAGAGTAGTAGTAGAGTAGAGAGTAAGTAGAGTAGAGTAGAGTAAGTAGTAGTAGTAGTAGTAAGAGAAGTAGTAGAGAGTAGTAGAGTAGTAAGTAGTAGTAGTTAAGTAGTGAGTAGTAGTAGAGTAAGTAGTAGAGTAGTAGTAAGAGTAGAAGTAGTAGTAGAGTAGTAAGTATAGTAGAGTAGAGTAGAGTAAGTAAGTAGTAAGAGTAGTAGTAGAGTAGTAAGAGTAGTAAGTAGAGTAGAGAAGTAGTAGTAAGAGTAGTAGTAAGTAGTAGAGTAAGAGTAGTAGTAGTAAGTAAGTAAGTAGTAGAGTAGAGAAGTAGTAGTAGTAGTAAGTAGTTAGTAGAGTAGTAAGTAGTAGTAAGAGTAAGTAGTAGAAGTAGTAAGTAGTATAGTAGAGTAGTAAGTAGTAGAGTAGTAGTAGAGTAAGTAGTTAGTAGAGTAAGAGAGTAAGTAGTAAGTAGTAGTAAGTAGTAGTAGAGAGTAGTAGTAAGAGAGTAGTAAGTAGTAGTAGAGTAAGTAGTAAGTAGAGTAGTAAGTAGAGTAGTAGTAGTAGTAAGAGTAGTAGTAGAGTAGAGTAAGAGTAAGTAGTAAGTAGTAAGTAGTAGAGTAGTAGAGTAAGTAGTAGAGAGTAGAAGAGTTAGAGAGTAGTAGTAAAGTAGTAGTAGAAGTAAGTAAGTAGTAGTAAGTAGAGTTAAGAAGTAGTAGAGTAAGAGAGTAGAGTAGAGTAAGTAGTAGTAGTAGAAGTAGAGTAGTAGAGTAGAAGTAAGTAGTAGAAGAGTAGTAGAGTAGAAAGTAGTAGAGTAGTAGTAAGTAGTAAGAGTAGTAGTAAGTAGAGTAGTAAGTAAGTAGTAGTAGTAGTAGTAGAGAGTAAGTAGTAAGTAGTAGTAGAGTAGTAGTAGAGAGTAGTAGAGTAGAGTAGTAAGTAAGTTAGAGTAAGTAGAGTAAGAGTAGAGTAGTAGTAGTAGAGTAGAAGTAGTAGTAGAGTAAGTAGTAGAGAGTAAGTAAGTAGTAGTAAGTAAGTAAGTTAGTAGAGTAGTAGAGAGTAGAAGTAGTAGTAAGAGTAGTAGTAGTAAGTAGAGTAAGTAGTCAGTAAGTAGTAGTAAGTAGTAGAGTAGTAGTAAGTAGTAGTAGAGAGTAAGTAGAAGTAGAGTAGTAAGTAGTAGAGTAGAGTAGAGTAGAGTAGAGTAGAGTAGTAGAAGTAAGAGTAGTAAAGTAGTAAGTATAGTAGTAGAGTAGTAGTAAGAAGTAGTAGAGAGTAGTAGAGAGTAAGTAGTAGAGTAGTAGTAGTAGAGTAGAGTAGAAGTAGAGTAGTAGTAAGAGTAGAGTAGAGTAGTAGAAGTAGTAAGTAGTAGTAGTAGTAGAGTAGTATAAGTAAGAGTAAGTAGTAGTAGAAGTAGTAGTAAGAGTAAGTAGAGTAGAGTAAGAGTTAGTAAGTAGTAGTAAGTAGTAAGTAGTAGAGTAGTAGTAGTAGAGTAGAAGTAAGTTAGTAGTAGTAGTAGTAGTAGTAAGAGAGTAGTAAGAGTAAGTAAGAGTTAGTAAGAGTAGTAGTTAGTAAGTAAGTAGAGTAGTAGAGAGTAGTAAGAGTAGTAGTAGAGTAGTAAGTAGTAGTAGAGTAGAGTAGTAGAGTAGTAAGTAGTAGAGTAAGTAGAGTAGTAGTAGAGAAGTAGAGTAGTTAGTAGAGTAAGTAGAGTAGTAAAGTAGTAGAAGTAGAGTAGTAGAAGTAGTAAGTAGTAGAGTAGTAAGAGAGTAGTAAGAGTAAGTAGTAGTAGTAGTAAAGTAGAGTAGAGAGAGTAAGTAGTAAGTAGTAGAGTAGTTAGAGTAGTAGAGTAGTAGTAAGAGTAGTAGAGTAGTAGTAAGTAGAGAAGTAGTTAGTAAGAGTAGTAGAGTAGTAAGAGTAGAGAGTAAGTAGAAGTTAGTAGAAGTAGTAGAAGTTAAGTTAGTAGAGTAAGTAGTAAGTAGTAGTTAGTAGAAGAGTTAGTAGTAGAGTAGAAGTAGAGTAGTAAGTAGTAGAGTAGAGTAGAGTAGTAGTAGTAAGTAGTAGTAAGAGTAGTAGTAGAGTAGTATAAGTAGAGAGTAGTAGTAGAAGTAGTAGTAGAAGTAAGAGTAGTAGTAGTTAGTAGTAGAGTAGAGTAGTAAGTTAGTAGTAGTAGAGTAGTAGTAGTAGTAAGAGTAGAGTAAGTAGTAGTAGAGTAGAGTAGTAGTAAGAGTAGTAAGTAGAAGAGTAGTAGTAAGTAGTAGAGTAGTAAGAGTAGTAGTTAGTAGAAGTAGTAGAAGTAGTAGTAGAGTAGAGAGTAAGTAGTAGTAGTAAGTAGTAGAGTAGTAAGAGAGTAAAGTAGAGTAGTAGAGTAGTAGTAGTAAGAGTAGAAGTAGTAAGTAGAGATGTAAGTAGTAGTAAGAGAGAGTAGTAGAGTAGTAGAGTAGTAGTAGAAGTAAGTAGTAAGTAGAGTAAGTAAGAGTAGTAGTAGTAAGTAGTAAGTAGTAGAGTAAGAGAGTAAGAGTAAGTAGTAGTAGAGAGTAAGTAGTAGAGTAGTAGAGAGTTAGTAGTAAGTAGTAAGTAGTAGAGTAGTAAGTAGAGTAGTAGTAGAGTAGAAGTAGTAAGTAAGTAGTAGTAGTAGTAAGAGTAAGTAGAGTAAGTAGTAAGTAAGTAGTAAGAGTAAGTAGTAGTAGAGTAAGAGTAGTAGTAGTAGAGTAGAAGTAGTAGTAGTAGAGTAAGAGTAGTAGAGTAAGTAAGTAGAGTAGTAGTAGAGTAGTAGTAGAGTAGAGAGTAGTAGTAGAGTAGAGTAGTAGTAGTAAGAGTAGTAGAGTAAGAGTAGTAGTAGAGTAGTAGAGTAGTAAGTAAGAGTAGTAGAGTAAGTAGTAGAGTAGTAGTAGTAGAGTAGTAAAGTAGAGTAGTAAGTAGTAGTAGAGTAGAGTAAGTAGTAGTAGTAGTAAGTAGAGTAGAGTAAGTAGAGTAAGAGTAGTAGTAGTAAGTAGTAGAGAAGTAGAGTAGTAGTTAGTAAGAGTAGTAGTAGTAAGTAAGTAGTAGTAGAGAGTAGTAGAGTAGAGTAGTAGTAAGAGTAGTAGTAGAAGTAGTAGAGTAGTAGTTAGTAGTAAGAGTAAGTAGTAGAGTAGTAGAGTAGTAAGTAGTAGAGTAGAAGTAGTAGTAAGAGTAGTAGTAGAGTAGTAGAGAGTAGAGTAGTAAGAGTAAGTAGTAGAGTAGAGTAAGTAGTAGAGTTAGTAAGTAGTAGTAGAGTAGTAAGAGAGTAGTAGAAGAGTAGTAGTAGTAAGAGTAGTAGAGAGTAAGTAGAGTAGTAAGTAGTAAGTAGAGTAGTAGTAAGTAGTAGAGTAGTAGAGTAGAGTAAGTAGAGTAGTAGAAGAGTAGTAGTAGAGAAGTAGTAGAGAGTAGTAGAGTAAGTAGTAGTAGTAGAAGTAGTTAGTAAGTAGTAGTAGAGTAAGTAGATAGAGAAGTAGAGTAGTAGAGTAGTTAGAGTAAGAAGTATAGTAGAAGTAGTAGTAGTAAGTAGAGTATAAGAGTAGTAAGAGTAGTAGTAGAGTAGTAGTAGTAGTAGTAGAGTTAGTAGTAGAGAAGTAGTAGTAGAGTAGTAGTAGTAGAGTAGTAGAGTAGTAAGTAGAAGTAGTAAGAGTAGAGTTAGAGAGTAGTAGAAGTAGAAGTAAGTAGTAGTAGAGTAGTAGAGTAGTAGTAGTAGAGTAGAGTAGAGAAGTAGTAGTAGTAGAGTAGTAGTAGTAGAGTTAGTAGTAGTAGTAAAGTAGTAAGAAGTAGTAGTAGTAGTAGAGAGTAGTAGTAGAGTAGTAGAGTAGTAGTAGAGTAGTAGTAGTAGAGTAGAGTAGTAGAGTAAGTTAGTAAGAGTAGTAGTAGTAAGTAGTAGTAGTAAGTAGTAGTAGAAGTAAGTAGTAGAGTAGAGTAGTAGAGTAGTAGTAGTAGTAGAGTAGAGTAGTAGTAGAGTAAGTAGAAGTAAGTAGTAGTAGTAGTAAGAGTTAGTAGTAAGTAGTAGTAAAGTAGTAGAGTAGAGTAGAAGTAAGTAGTAAGTAGAGAGTAGTATAGTAGTAGTAGTAAGTAGTAGTAAGTAGTAAGTAGAGTAGTAAGTAGTGAGAGTAGTAAGTAGTAGTAGAGTAGTAGTAGTAGTTAAGTAGTAGAGTAGAGTAGAGTAGTTAGAGTAGTAGAGTAGTAAGTAGAAGTAGAGTAAGTAGTAGTAGAGTAAGAAGTAGAGTAGTAAGTAGAGTAGTAGAGTAGTAGAGTAGTAAGTTAGAGTAGTAGTAGAGTAGTAGTAGTAGAGTAGTAAAGTAGAGTAGAGTAAGTAGTAGTAGAGTAGTTAGAGAGTAAGAGTAGTAGTAGTAGAGTAGTAAGTATAAGTAGTAGTAAGAAGAGTAGTAGAGTAAGTAAGAGTAGTAGTAGTAAAGTAGTAGTAGTAGAGTAGTAAGTAGTAAAGTAGTAGTAAGTAGAGAGTATAGAAGTAGAGTAGTAGTAGAGTAGTAGAGAGTAGTAGTAGTAGAGTAGTAAGTAAGAGTAGAGTAGAGTAGTAGTAAAGTAGTATAAGTAGAGAGTAGTAGAGTAGAGAAGTAGTAGAGTAGAGTAGTAAGAGTAGAAGTAAGTAGAGTAGTAGTAGAAGTAGTAGTAGAGTAGTAGTAGTAAGTAAGAGTAAGAGAAGTAGTAGAGTAGAGAGTTAGTAGAGTAGTAGAGAAGAGTAGTAGAAGTAGAGAGTAGTAGTAGAGTAGTAAAGTAGTAGTAGAGTAGAGAGTAGAGTAAGTAGTAGTAGAGTAGTAAGAAGTAGTAGTAAGAAGTAGTAAGTAGAGTAAGAGTAAGTAGAGTAGAGAGTAGTAGTAGTAGTAGTAGAGTAGTAGTAAAGAGTATAGTTAGTAAGTAAGAGTAGTAGTTAGTAAGTAGAGTAAAGTAGTAAGTTAGAGTAGTACAGTAGAGTAGAAGTAGAGTAAGTGAAGTAGAAGTAGTAGTAAGTTAGAAGTAGTATAGTAAAGAGTAGTAGTAGAAGAGTAAGTAGTAGTAGTAAAGTAGAGTAGTAGAAGTAAGAGTAGTAGAGTAGTAGTAGAGAGTAAAGTAAGAGTAAGTATAGAGTAGAGAGTTAGTAGTAGTAGAGTAGTAGTATAGAGAGTAGAAGTAGAGTTAGTTAGAAGTAGAGAGTAGAGAGTAGTAGTAGAAGTAGTTAGTAGTAGAGTTAGTAAGTAAGTAGAGTAGTGAGTAAGAGTAGTAAGTAGTAGAGTAGAGTAGTTAGTAGTAGTAAGAGTAGAGTTAGAGTAGTTAGAGTAGAGTAGTAGAGTAAGTAGTAGTAAAGTTAGTAGTAGAGATAGTTAGTAGAAGTAAGAGTAGTAGAGTATAGTAGAGAGAGTAAAGTATAGTAGAGTAGTAGAAGTAAGTAGTAGTAGTAAGTAGTAGTAAGTAGTAAAGAGTAGAAGTAGAGTAGTAAGTAGTATAGAAGTAGTTAGTAGTAGAGTAGTAAGTAGTAGAGTAAAGTAAGTAGTAGTAAAGTAGTAGTAATGTAGTAAGATAGTAGAGTAGATAGTTGAGTAGTAGT
>JAXGGA010009108.1:0-53071 GCA_038373865.1 Uloborus plumipes | reverse complement strand
CAACCCCGACATGCGGAGCTTCTACGAGACGCTCAGGGTGCAGGTCAGTGGTATACTATGTCTCTAGGAAGTTATTTGCCCTCGTCTCCTCGTTAGCAATATAAAGTCAAATTTCGATTTCCCGTCGAAATTCGCCAAGTTTAGTGAAATTACCATACTTTTCAAGAGTCTAGAACCCAGAATAAACTCAGAGATAAAGGAATATACGAGCAATAAGGTTTTCAGTTATCGGGGATTTAACTACAGTCGACCCCGCTTATTAGAATTTCGGTTAAAAGAACATCCCGCTAAATATACAGTGAACTCTCACTTATGCGCCGGACCAAGGGACCAACAGAAAAAGACGCATAAGTGAGAGAGACGCATAAGTGAACAAGCCTATTTAAAAGACTAAAATGCGACGTAGGCTCTAATGAGAGAATGAATAAGAATGTTTCTATAGACAAGGGACATATTACTACGGTTTAGCAATTACTGTAACGTAACTACAGTGATAAAGAGAAAAAAATTGTAGCATACCTAATTACAAACTGTTCCCTTTAAAACGATCCATAACAGATAATTGTCCCTCTCCGAATTCTAGTTCATGCGGAAAAAATACCTTCCGTGAGCAATAAAGGCGAAAGATTAAAGAGGAAAGTAAAGAAAAATGCTTATTTTTTTAAAGAAAATATATAATTTCTTTTACATTTTACTGAAAATTCGGCGCATAAGTGAAATATTTATCTTTAGAGCGACGCATAAACGAACGATGTTATCATTATTTTACTATAGAATGTGCTGGGTCCATTTAAAATCGTCGTATAAAGGAAAAAGGCGCATAAATGAGGCGGTGTATAAGTGAGAGTTCACTGTAATACATTTTCAATGCACTAAGCCAATGATTCTCAACCTTTTTACAGCTACCGCCCCCTGTAGGGTTGAAAATTTTTTCAGCGCCCCCTTTGCGGACGGACGTAGAAGCGGAAGATGGGGGGGGGGAGTAGTTTTCTTGACCGGTTTAATTCTATATTTTTGAAGAAACAGATAGTTGAAAAATGACTATAGAGTAAAAAAACTTATGCTGTTTTTTTTCCTTAACATACTTTTTAGAAAAGCGGGCTTTCCCCCCCTCTAAAAAGCTGTGTCAGTAACAACTAAGTGCCTATAGAATGCGTCCATTTAATGAGTGAACCATTTTTAAGGTAAGTAAGAACAACACGGTTTGAAATAAAAATGCACCGTTTTCAGCATTTTGTTTGAAAACCAATATATTTTGAAAAATACACTACGTTCAAATATTTCCTAACAGCCGGATCTTAAACAGGCTTATTCTTATTTACTTGCAACTATGCAATAGATGCAATACGCATCCCCTATTTATTACGTACGGATACAGGATTTTACTGCGGAAATAACAAAACCGTTTCTTCTATTTTTCTCATTAGGGACAAAGACTTGACACCATGGACCGTACCTGTCACCTTTGAAGATTATAAATCAAGTTTTAATTAAAAAAAAAAACTGGAATAAGTTGAACTTCCAAATCACGAGTGAAGTTCAATTCAAAGAAATTCTTTTTCATTAATTTATTGCTTTGAAGGTTAGATAAGACAACAAAAGTTTTTAATATTGCCTTTGGCGACATCAGAGAAAAAACGGCGGTGGAATATCGGGGATATTCCCCGAAATTTGGTTTGAAAACGAAGTCTTAGAAATACGGCCTTTTTAAATTTAGGTTTCGTAGTGTTAAGACTTAAGTTCAGATTCTGCCCCCGGTGAAACATTTAAAATTGAAGTAATTTTAAACAATTTTTGGTAAAATTAACTAGGGAGAAAGAGGTCTCCTATAAAGAATTTTCATAATTGAAGTTATTTAAAGGTTAAGTTTGGTAATGTTAGGGAGGCAGAGCTCCTTCCAACGTTCTCAAAAATTGAAGTATGGGCGATTCTCTGTAAACTCGTCATTTTTCACACGAAATCTGTCCGGACACGGTTTTTTGAAATGTTCGTATAATTATAATACTATTGCTCAGAAAATGAATCTATTACTTTGGTTTGAAAGAGGGCCAATTGAAGTTTGTGTTTTTCTGATAAATCATGATAGGGGGTAAGTCCCCCGCCTAGTATAACTAGGCAGGGGACTGTGCCAGGTGACTGTGTTTTTGCTCTTTGTTGCGTAATATCTGCAAAACTATTGGAACATAATTAGTTACGAGACTACCTATAAATTTAGGCACAAATCGTGGACATAATAACTAATATGTTTTATAATTAAATTAATTGACATTAATAAAATCACTTCCCAGAGGACTGTTTTCGCAACGACCCTGATGCATACTTTCATCACAAATGTGGCTCTCAAACTAAGCAAAGTAGCGTTTCAACACCGTTCTCGGCGATTTCGGCAAATTCACACTGATTACTTTAAACTTCATGCCAAAAAGAATTTGCAAAAGTTATAGATTTTTCGTATTACAGCTTTGAATTTGTTGCAGGGGACTGTTTGAAAAAACTCCGGACAGAATTTACATGACAATTTTAAGTTTTAGAAATACGTAATTATACCTTATTTCATAAGAAAAATATAGCTTCATTATTCTATTTTTAGATATTAATTGCCAAATTTATGTAGTGTTAAAAGGTTTTTTGAAATACTATCTTTAACAGTTAAACTATGGGATTGGGACAGCCAAGGGATTGTGTTTTTGGCGCTTGGATAATTTCTAGAAGAAAAAATTAAATTGTTATCACTCCAAATACAATTGGGCCACAAAGTATTAATACTAAACTTGTATTAAGAGCGATAATTACTTTATTACACTTTTTTATTTTTAAAATACTCAGTCCGGACAGCCAATTACCAGTTTACAGAGAATCGCCCGTATAAAAAACGCAAAATTTAAACTATTTTTGTTAATGAAGAGGGAATGGTTAAAGATCAGGAGTTTTGTCCAGAATTTTTTTTCACATTGCACCTTGAGAGATGCGATTGATGACCTTTGATGTTGTTAGGGGGGGATGCTCTGACACAAAAAGTCGGTCAAGTTAGGTGGCTCTCAAAGTCAAGTGCTATTTTCAAATTTTAGGCTATCCTTCGTGACGTTATTAGAAAGATCAGGATTCGGGAGATATCCACAGAAAATAAATTTTTAAGCTATCCCTTGGTGATATAAGAGATGAGGGTTTCCTCCCGCCCCCGCATAAAACATATCTTCACAAGCACATTTCAAAATATGCCCATCGCCCCCTTACCGCCCAAAATATGTCCACCGCCCCCCTGCCGCCCAAAATATGTTCACCGCCCCTCAACATCTTCCCACCGCCCACTGGGGGGCGGTATCGCCCCCGTTGAGAACCACTATACTAAGCAATTGCAATGTATTATTTTGATCCTGGACAATGGAATGCCCCGTCCATAAGAATATTTTTTCGTGGGAAAATGGCTATTCCATTAAGCGGGCTCCACTGTATATGACGTCTTGAAGTCAGCTGACTTATTAAGGGATCTCAGGACTTTTAATGCGCTCCGCAAACGCGAAAATTCATCTTTTTTTAAAACCAATACAACTTTTTTATTAAAGCAAGTAGAAACTTGAAAATTTAAACCCATAATATTCATACATATTTACATTATTTTCCAAAGTTATAAATAAATTTGATAAAAAATATTTAATTTGTAAAGAAATATAAATTAGATATTTTTTCAAAATTACGAAAATCAATTACGAAATCAAAAACGAAGTGTGCTACTTGGTTTAAAAATCGTGTCAAAAATGTCTTCCATCACTCACAGTTATTCGCTGAATTTAGCGCATTTTGTTAAAAGTGTCTTGTTTTCCGACGCCAACGGAATTCTACGAGACGCTCAGGGTGCAGGTGCTGTCTCTGTATCTGTCCTCACTAGGTAACCATGCATTATTTGCCCTTGTGTCCCCGTTATTGAGATAAAATCAACTCTCGATACCTGGACGAAATCCTCCGAGTTAAGGGAAAGGAAGTCCTCACAGCCTAATCAAGAGTCTGAAACCCAAGAGTTTGAGAAAAAATAAATGTTGGAGAAAACCAATGCCATAGACGCAATGTTAAAGTTCCCCGCTTAAACAAATACCCCGCTTAATTGAATAATATTTCTTGGAACCAACAGTATTGGTTTAAGCGGGGCCGACAGTACTTGAATATATATATACATATACTGTCGGCCCCGCTTAAACAAATACTGCCGGTTCCAAGAAACATTATTCGATTAAGCGGGGTATTCGTTTAAGCGAGGAACTTTAACATTGCTTCTATGACACGGTTCCGGGATGTTTTATTCGTATAAGCGGGGTACTCTTTTATCCGTTACCCGATTAAGCGGGGACGACAGTATATATATATATATATATATATATATATATATATATATATATATATATATATATATATATATATGAGGAGATGTATATAAATAGCTTGCTTGCCAGTAAACTCCTATTGCAACGTAGTTTCCTAGAGATATATGAATTGGCCGGATCTCTTTTGCAGTGTAATTCCGATCAAACCAAGGATAACGACCCTCACTCTCTCCCCCCAGGCGTACGACGCAGACGGCCCGGGCCCCAATAGCGAGGTGACCTACGAGATCGTGAACGGCAACTACCAGGAGAAGTTCACCATCGACGCGCGGTCGGGGGAGCTGGGGCTCTCGGCGGCCCTCCTGCCCCACCCGGACATGCTGGACCCCGGACTGCCCGTCATCACGCTCACGGTGCGCGCGCACGACCAGGGCGTGCCCGTCCGCTTCTCCACCGTCAAGGTGCAGGTTCACTACCAGGTGAGGAAATTTTGCGAATAGTCGATGCTCGTTATAACGACCACACGTTATAAAGACCATCCTAATGTAACGACCGGTAAGAAAACCCCCAACTGTGTCCCAATATACTCTATGTTCTACCTCTTATTGCGACCACTCGTTATAAAGACCGTTTTCTGTAGGACGGAGACGGTCGTAATATCGAGCGTCAACTACACAGTGAAGCACCGTTTCTACCTTTAACTTTTATACGTTGTCATCATTTATACGATTTTTCAATCGGTCTTGGCTTATTTGGGGAGACCTGCTGCCGTTTTTACGTTTTTTTTAGGGACTGCATGACAAAACGTACTAGTGGAAAAAAAAACGTACTTAGTGAGAAAAAACGTATAACCCATGTACGTTAATATGTATTGAACTCTGCCCAGACCGATTGAAAAAACGTATAAATGAGAAAAACGTATATAGGTGAATCGTATAAACGATGCTTCACTCCATACGTTTTTAATAGGCCCAATACATATTAACGTATACCTATTATGCTTTTTTAAATCGGTCCTGCAAAGTCCGTTACATAGTAAGGTATGACTATTGTTCGTTTTAACATTTGTACTTTTTTTCAATCACTTCCGGAAGAGTCCATAACCTATTAAAGTATACCTGTTGCAGTGAAGCGCTGTTTATACGTTTTTTAATTGACTGCATGAAAAAATCGTACAAATGAAAAAACAGTAATAACTATACACGTTTATACGTATTGGACTCTACATAGACCGATTGAAAAATCGTATAAATGGTAAAAATTTATTTAAGAGAAACGTACAAAAGGTGCTTAACTCTATAAGGTTTTTTCATTCATTCGTTTTTTCAGTCGGTCCGAAACATTTTAACGTAAACCTATTCTACGTTTTTCAATCGGTATGGCTAAGTCCGTTACACAGTAACGTGTGCCTATTGTATGTTTTTCCACTAGTACGTTTTTTTCATTCAGTCCCGGCAGAGTCCAATACATATTTACCTATGCCTTTTTGAGGTTTATCCACTTGTACGTTTTTTCCAATCGGTCCGGTCAAGCACTACCAGGTAATAAGGATTAATGTGTGAAAAACACAGTGAAGCACCGTTTATACCTTTCTTTTTTTACGTTTTCATCATTTATACGTTTTTTCAATAGGTCCAAAACACATTAACGTATTCCTATTATAAGTTTTTTTCAATAGGTCCTGCAAAGTCCGTAACATAGTAACGTCTGCCTACTGTACGTTTTTCCATTGTATGTTATTTTCATGAGTGCGGCAGAGTCCAATACATATTAACGTTATGACCTGTTAACGTTTTTCCACTTGTACGTTTTTTTAATCTGTACGGGCAGGCACTACCAGGTAATGAAGATTATTGTTTAGGATTTTGTGAATACACAGTGAAGCACCGTTTATACGTTTACCTTTTTTTACGTTTTCATCATTTATCCGTTTTTTCAAGCGGTCCAAAACACATGAACGTATACCTATTATACGTTTTTTCAATCGGTCTGGCAAAGTCCGTTACATAGTAACGTATGCCTATTATACGTTTTTCCACTAGTATGTTTTTTTCCAATCGGTCCCGCCAGAGTCCTATACATATTAAAGTATACCTTCTGTAGTGAAGCACCGTTTATACGTTTTTTTAGGAGATGCATGAAAAAATACGTACTAATGAAAAAACGTAAAACCGTGCGCATTGGAATCTTCCCGGAGCGATTGAAAAAACATATAAATGATAAAAACGTAAGGGAGAGAAACATACTAACGGTGCTTCACTCTATACGTTTTTTCATTTATACGTTTTTTCAATAGATCCAACACATATTAATGTATTCCGGGCCGATTGAAAAACGTATAAATGATAAAAACGTATTAAGAGAAACGTATAAACATTGTTTAGCTCTAAACTTTTTTCATTTATACATTTTTTTCAATAGGTCCAATACATATTAACGTATACATACTGTGCTTTTTTTCAATCGGTCCGGCAAAGTCCGTTACACAGTAACGTATGCCTTTTGTACGTTTTTCTGCTAGTGCGTTTTTTTCATTCAGTCCCGACACAGTCCAATAGTAACGTATGCCTTTTGTACGTTTTTCCATTTGTTCGTTTTTTCAATCGGTCCGGGCCGGCACTACCAATTAAAGATTGTTGCTACAAATTTTGCGAATATACAGTGGAGCACTGTTTATACGTTTCTCTTATATACGTTTTCATCCTGTGTGCCTTTTTTTTAATCGGTCTTGGCAGAGTCCAATACATATTAAAGTAAACCTGTTACGGTGAAGAGTCGTATATACGTTTTTTAATTGACTGCATGAAAAAAACGTACAAATGAAAAAACGTATAACTAATACACGTTTATCCGTATTGGACTCTACATAGACCGCTTGAAAAATCGTATAAATGGTAAAAATTTATTTAAGAGAAACGTACAAAAGGTGCTTAACTCTATAAGGTTTTTTCATTTATTCGCTTTTTTTCAGTCGGTCCGAAACATTTTAACGTAAACCTATTCTACGTTTTTCAATCGGTATGGCTAAGTCCGTTACACAGTAACGTGTGCCTATTGTATGTTTTTCCACTAGTACGTTTTTTTCATTCAGTACCGGCAGAGTCCAATACATATTTACCTATGCCTTTTTGAGGTTTATCCACTTGTACGTTTTTTTCCAATCGGTCCTGTCAAGCACTACCAGGTAATAAGGATTAATGTGTGAAAAAACACAGTGAAGCACCGTTTATACATTTCTTTTTTTACCTTTTCATCATTTATACGTTTTTTCAATAGGTCCAAAACACATTAACGTATTCCTATTATAAGTTTCTTTCAATAGGTCCTGCAAAGTCCGTAACATAGTAACGTATGCCTACTGTACGTTTTTCCATTGTATGTTATTTTCATTGAGTGCCGGCAGAGTCCAATACATATTAACGTATGCCTGTTAACGTTTTTCCACTTGTACGTTTTTTTTAATCTGTACGGGCAGGCACTACCAGGTAATGAGGATTATTGTTTAGGATTTTGTGAATACACAGTGAAGCACCGTTTATACGTTTCCCTTTTTTACGTTTTCATCATTTATCCGTTTTTTCAAGCGGTCCAAAACACATGAACGTATACCTATTATACGTTTTTTCAATCGGTCTGTCAAAGTCCGTTACATAGTAACGTATGCCTATTATATGTTTTTCCACTGGTATGTTTTTTTCCAATCGGTCCCGCCAGAGTCCAATACATATTAAAGTATACCTTCTGTAGTGAAGCACTGTTTATATGTTTTTTTTAGGAGATGCATGAAAAAATACGTACTAATGAAAAAACGTAAAACCGTGCGCATTGGAATCTTCCCGGAGCGATTGAAAAAACGTATAAGAGAGAAACGTACTAACGGTGCTTCACTCTATACGTTTTTTCATTTATACGTTTTTTCAATAGGTCCAACACATATTAATGCATCCCGTGCCGATTGAAAAACGTATAAATGATAAAAACGTATTAAGAGAAACGTATAAACATTGTTTAGCTCTAAACTTTTTTCATTTATACATTTTTTTCAATAGGTCCAATACATATTAACGTATACATATTATGCTTTTTTTCAATCAATCCGGCAAAGTCCGTTACACAGTAACGTATGCCTATTGTACGTTTTTCTTCTTGTACTTTTTTTTCATTTAGTCCCGATACAGTCCAATAGTAAAGTATGCCTTTTGTACGTTTTTCCATTTGTTCGTTTTTTCAATCGGTCCTGGCCGGCTCTACCAATTAAAGATTGTTGTTACAAATTTTGCGAATATACAGTGGAGCACTGTTTATACGTTTCTCTTATATACGTTTTCATCATTTATGCCTTTTTTTAATCGATCTTGACCGAGTACAATACATATTAAAGTATACCTGTTGCGGTGAAGAACCGCTTATACGTTTTTTAATGGACAGCATGAAAAAAGCGAGCAAATACGAAACCGTATAATGACTATACGTTAATATGTATTTTATTCTGCCCGGACTGATTGAAAAAACGCATATAAGAGAAACGTATACACGGTACCTACTCTATACGTTTCTTCAGTAATACGTTTTTTTCAATAGGTCCAATACGTTTTAACGTACACTTTTTATGCAGTTTTTCAATCGGTCTGTCAAAGTCCGTTTTATAGTAACGTATGCCTAGTATACGTTTTTCCACTTGTACGTTTTTTTTTCACAGTCCCTGGCATAGTCTAATACATATTAATGTATGCCTGTTGTACGTTTATTCATTTGTATGTTTTTTCAACGGTCCAGGCAGGCACTACTAGATAATTAAGATTATTGTTTAGGATTTAGTGAATATACAGTGAAGCCTGCGTTTAACGATTCTCTTATATCCTTTAGAAGCCGAGGGGTTGAGATTTTCACTCGAACCCTTTGGAGCCGGGGATTTTTTCAAGGTTTTATACGTCTGGTACGACAGTTTATATCTTCTCTTTTCAATGGAAAAGAAATCTGTGGTTCAACTGTCGTACTACCTGGGTCGAAAGAAAAATTTCTAAAAAACAGCCCGGTTCTAAAAGGATATACGTTTTCATCATTTATAGTTTTTTTTTTCAATCGGTCTCGGCACGTTTTCTAGGGTCTGTATGAAAAAACGTACAAATAAAAAACGTATGACCGATATACGTTAATACGTTTATCGGTTAATACGTTTAGAACCTTTCTACTCATGTGACTATAAAAAACCTATGTATCTCTAATTTTCAATTTTTTGTATTTTCTTTAAAAACAGGAGTATTTGAATCGGTCCATATCTTTCGTGATACCTCTCTCCGCCAAACAAGCATCAGAACGAAAACCCGATTTAGAAAGGTGAAAACATTTCTTTTTTCAAACAAAGTTATGGAAATAATATATATATTATTGTATTATGTATTATATTATAAAAAAATATTATTATAATAATACAATTATAATATTATATAAAACTAATTATATACGTAATAATAATATATTATAATAATACATTATTATTATGTACAGGGTGGCCCAGAAGTCACTTTACTTTACATTTTGAAAATTAAATAACTTTTCTTAAATGACTGTCTTTAATTAATTCTTTTTTATTACAAAGCTTGGAGTGTGTAAGTTAGTTCTGACTTAGTGACGAAAGATAATGTCTCTTAAATAGAATCCATTCTCGTCTTCACAAAGTCGAGCTCTTTCCAAGCTATTCTCCATTACACTTCTTAACATCTGAGGTTGTAGGGAAAGAATTTCCTGTCGTATGTTTGCCTTAAGTTCTTGAATAGTTCGGGGCTTATTTGCATACGCGTCACTAAGTTCCTTATTGCAGGCCTACTAGGAGGATGTCGAACATTAAAATGGCGCATATACGATCTTTGCGTTGCCCAACAATTGACCGTCAATTTTCAAAGTAAAATTCAATTATCTTCACTCGTTGTTCTGTTGTAAACTTATCCATGCCAAAAATTTCCAGGGAATATATTTTTTAATTCTGAAAAGAGAAAAAGAAATATATTAATAGAAAAAAAGTTATTTAATTTTCAAAATGTAAAGTGACTTCAGGGCCACCCTGTATATTATATTATGCCGACAGAGTGGTATAGTGGTTAAGACGCTGGCCTCTCACGCCCAAAAAAGTGGGTCCGAACCCGGCTCCGGTCGGTGGATTTTCATGATGCAGAAAATCGACAGCGCTCATGTCGTATTTTTATGCGGCATGTAAAAGATCCCTCGAGTACTCATTTGGCATACAGTACCTCTTGGCTAAATTAAATTTCTAGTGCAGTTTCGCATCGAACAGAGCCCAGGTGCCTCCATCTAGTGGGGAAACTGGGCGTCAAAATTCTCGTGGTAATGACATCTCCTCGATAGTGGTGCCACATGAAAGAATGGGTGCTGGTCTTGGGGAATGCACTAGGTCTGCAAATGACAAGAAGATAAACGCAGCCCCATTAAGAAAAAAAAATTATATTATGTATTATGTATGATGCTCATGGACGCTCATATATTCCGTTAAAAAGTGCACAATAAAAAATGAATGTTGTTTTAACAATATAAAACAGCAAGTTTTATAGTAATTTTACAGTAATAAACTGGAAAATTAACAATTTTACAGTTGATTATCATGCATTTTACTGTTTTAAGCTCGAACCTCTCCTGCCAGTATTATACTGTTCATTTTACAGTATAATACAGCTAACTTTTACGGCAATAGACTGTAAAACTGCTAGTTTCACAGTTCATTACTGTGCATTTTACAGTTTTAAATTGGAACCTCGGCTGCCAGTATAATACTGTAAAAACAACAGTTCATTTTTGCAGTATAATATACTAAGTTATTGGTCAGTGTCATACAACCCAACTCTTTTGCAAAAACAGTATTTTATTCATATTTATTTTAAATAATTTTGTTTATTAATTTTATCGCAGGGGTTTTTCTGCTTTGACCGGAGCTCATGTAAATGTTCATGCAGTTCACCCGCACAACGCCAGCACCGAAAAGTAAGTCAGCTTTTAGTCATGCAGATATCGGCCCTATTTCCTCGTTGAATACTGTGTTCTATTATTTATAAATTTTGATAAGAAATTGTATATTGCACAAAATTTTAATGTAGGGTAAGTGCTCCAGTAGTCGGCCACAATGACATAAAACTCCTCATAAATAGTACATTTTTAATTCAAATTCAGATATGACGCTTTCACACATTCATGTACCTATGCTCAATCATCAGCCAGTGGCAGTTAAGTTTTGGGTACTTTTTTTGAATGAGTAATGAGTCATTTCATTTTGAATGGTGTGCCCGTCATCCAAGATTGCGATTCTGCTTATTTTTCAGCTAAGATGATTCTGTGGCCGACTACTGAAGCATTTACTAGTGTTGACAACAGCTTGGACTTTAACATATATTTTTTTTAATTTCTGAAACAAGTAGGGGATTCACTATCAGAAAGGTTCGTTTTAAAGTTTTACCTTGTTTTTGTTGCTGTATTGATAGCTGAAAGTTCTAGGTTAGCCAAGATCCACCAAAGATCTCTTAAATGGCCGGATACTGGAGCACTTACCCTAGTTCAGCTCTAGAATTCTTTTTTTCTACGTTTGTGCGCTTAAACATTGGATAAAAAGTGCCTGAATTGAAACCGTCTCTATTTCAAAAAATCATTCATAAGTGTTTGAAATGTACGGAAACATAACGCTTGAAAGTTTGAAAGAAAGAATTTGGTACGTTTTACGTGAACACATCCTTTCCATTATGCGTCTATAATGAGTCAATTAGGTACCTTAAGATGTTCACTGGGATGTTGAGCCATGCTGACTCCAATGCCGTGGCCAGCTGCGCTAGATTAAGCGGGCGAGGATCCATGACGCGAACAAGCCAATCGAGATGGTCCCACAGATTCTCGATTGGGCTTAAGTCAGGTGAGTTTGCCGACCAAGGGAGAACGGTAAACTTATCCTGGTGCCCTTCGAACCACGCATGTTCACTGGCAGCTGTATGGCACTTCGCCTTGTCATGCTGGCAGATGTCATCCTTTCTGAGGAAAAACAATATTCATATAGGAGTGAACATGGTCCCCAAGGGCAGATGCGTACTTGTATTGATGCATCGCGCCTTCCACAATGATGAGTGGACCCATAGAGCCCCAGGAAAGCATTCCCCAGACCATAATGCTCCTGCCTTCAGCTTGGACCTTTCCGGCAATGGCTGTAGGGTTTTGTTTCCAGAGGTTTCCCGCTTTCTAAACCAATATCCGTCTGTCCGATGGAGCATAAAACGTGATTCATCAGTAAATGCTACCTGTGTCCACTCAGTGGACGTCCAGCTGAGGTACTGGCGTGCAAATTCCAAGGTTCGTCGTCAATGGACAGTAGTCATCACAGGTGCACGAACCAGGCTTATATATAGGCTTCTGCTATGGGAGCCCAGACGCAGCAACGTCCGCTTAACAGTAGTGTGGGAGACGATATTGATATCCCCTTGGTTCATCTGGGGGGTCAGTTGCTCAACGGTAGCCTGTCTATTAACCCGAACGCATCTCCGCAGCCGTCGTTCGCCTCTGTCTTCTATGGCTCCTGGTGCACCACATTTTCCACGTCGCTGATTTTGAACAGGCCCATTTTGCCAAGCACGGTACCCTTTTACCACGACGGTAAGCGAACAGCTCAAAAACTCAGCCATTTTGGAAATGCTTCCACCTTGGCCCGAAAGCCAATGATTATGCCCTTTTGTACGTCGGACAAATCGCTTCGTTTTGGCAATACGAAAAAGATATAAATGTTTTCCAAAGCTCTCACACAACCTTTATATACCCTCAACTGCACTGTAATACTAAGTGCCTTCTTCAGCGGTTATATAACGTCGACGTCAAAAGTACTTGGTGGTCACATTAATGTGAATGGACTGTGTAAAAGCCACACGGCTATTCTAAAAAGTATTTGTATTCGGCAAAACTTCCTGATGATAGCGAAAAGAACCTTTACCACAGTACAAATTAAATATCTACTGAAAATGTTAGTAGTATGAAAAAGTAAAATAAAAAAGTGGATGGCCATTTCAAAAATATAGTGCTAACAACTAGTCAGAATAAAGAAAATAAATACCTTTGTGCGATTGATGTGAAGTTTAAATCAAACGTTAAAGATGCACAAATATACAGGTATACTGCAGACACGTGTTTCAGGGCTACAAGGAGCCCCTTTTCAATGCAAGAAGTGTGAGCTTTAGGAAGAAGCTTATGGATGATTCTTCATTCTAAAGCTCACACTTCTTGCATTGAAAAACGGGCTCCTTGTAGCCCCGAAACACGTGTCTGCATTATACCTGTATATTTGTGCATCTTTATCGTTGGATTTAAACTTCACAACTAGTCAGAATATTTGCCAATTAAAGTCAAGAGTATTTTAAAAATAAAATATTCTTTGTTGGATTTCGTGACTTTTGGATAACCACACTGCAAAAAATAAATGTCGTTTGTACAGTAATAAACTAAAATTGTTAATTTTACAGTGATAAACTAAAATTACTAGTTTTACACTACTAAACTATAAAATTGCTAGTTTTATAGTTTATTACTGTGCATTTTACAGTTTTAAACTGGAATATCTGCTGTTAGTACTATACTGTTGTTAATACAGTATAACACAGCTAATTTTATGGTAATAAACTGTAAAATTGCTTATTTTACAGAAGTAGACTAAAATTGGTAGTTTGCAGAAATAAACTGTAAAATAGCTAGTTATAAACAGTTTATTACTGTGCATTTTACAGTTTTAAACTGGAATATCTGCTGTTAGTACTATACTGTTGTTAATACAGTATAACACAGCTAATTTTATGGTAATAAACTAAAATTGCTTATTTTACAGAAGTAGACTAAAATTGGTAGTTTGCAGAAATAAACTGTAAAATAGCTAGTTATAACAGTTTATTACTGAGCATTTTACAGTTTTAAACTGAAACCTCTGCTCACAGTATTATACTGTAGAAACAATAATTTTTTTTACAGTGCATGTATTTTGCGTTAATTTAAAAAATAATTGTCTATACATTAAAATGAGTAAATGCTATTCGAGACTTACCAACGTCCCGTGTAGCAATTTATTTATTTAATAGTGTGCATATTTTGGTTGTAAATAGTTAGTACAAGTTAGGGGTGCGACATCGAGGGCAAAACATCGATGTTGGAAAATAAGGACATAGATGGTATTGATACATCGACCAAAAAACATCAATGTTTTCAAACATCGATGTTTCAAAACATCGATTTTTTTTCTAAAAATTGCTTACACATTTGAATGTTTATTTAGTCAGTTACTCTACAAGCGCCTTTTTATATTTCTCATTTTTTTTGCCAGCCAGGCTGGCAAGTTGGGATGCGCTGCTTCACTTTTAAAACTGTACCGTCATTTGGTGTGAAGTCCGCCTTCACACGTTCAAAAAATTGTGAGCTGATGGATGCACAGACATCCGAATTTTTGTCGGATGTCTGAGCTCAAATTTTTTTTTGCATTGAAAAAGACGTTCCTTGTAACGCCGAAACACGTGTCTGCAGTATCGCTGCCTCCTTAACGTTGTAATTTTCTCTACATCAGTAGCACAAAGGTATTTGTAAACTTCATCATAGTTGGTATTGAAGAACCCTTGTAACATTTGTAATTATTGTTACCTGATCTACTATAAATATCTGTAAATAAATTTATTGTGTGTTCATCAAGATTTTAGTCGTCATTTAAGAAAGTTTGAAGGTGCGACGGATTAGTAAGAGTTTGTATCATCTTCCGCATATGTGCAGAAAAAATAAACTGTTCTATATTTATTTGAAAGTTTGAGTTTATTGTCAAAAAATGGGAAACAACTTTCCCGCACATGCTCTGTTATAACGCTACACAATCTTCCCTCTTTATGTGCTGTAATTTTCAAGGACGAGAAAAACGATCTGTTGTTGTAATAATACACAATATTCCCTCTTTACGGGAGGTAATTTTTAAGGACGAGAAAAACGATTCATTCATTTTGAGAAATTATCTTGACTACTGTACTTTGCACTTGACTTCCCTACTATTTGAAAGCAAAAACGTAATATGTGGTCCTTTATTATTTTCCAGATCAATCATTCGCTGTTGGGTATCGTATCCATTATCCTCAACGGTAGATCTGAGCAACGTGGAGAATATTATTGGGTAAGTCTAACGTTTTTTTTAAAATCAGATTAATTTATCTCCAGCTCATGTGTCATAAATACATAAAACATCGTAGTCAGATTATATATATATATATATATATATATATATATATATATATATATATAGTTAGTATACACTGAAGTGACAAAAGTCATGGGATAGCAATATGCAAATTTTCAGATGGCAGTAGCATCGCATAGAACAGGTATAAATGCGCAGTGCTTTTACAGAGCTTTCATTTCTGTTCAAGTTATTCATGTGAAGAGGTTTTAACGTGATGATGACCGCACGACGTGAAATTAACAGACTTTGAACGCGGAATGTTAGTTGGAGCTAGACGCATGGGTCATGCCATTTCGGAAATCGTTAGAGAATTCAACATTCCCAGATCCACTGTGTCAAGAGTGTGCCGAGAGTATGAAATTTCATGCATAACATCCCACCATGGACAGCGCAGTGGTCGACCGCCTGCACTTAAAGATCGAGACCGGCGACGTCTGCAAAGAGTCGTAAATTCTAACAGACAAGCAACACTGCGTCAAATCACCGTAGAAATCAATGTGGGACGTACAATGGACGTGTCTGCTAGAACTGTGCGGAGAAATTTGGATTTCTTGGGCTATTCCAGCAGAAGACCGACTCGAGTGCCTTTACTGACAGAACGACATCGCTTGCAGCGACTCTCGTGGGCACGTGAGCATATCGGTTGGTCCCTAGATGAATGGAAAACCGTGGCCTGGTCCGATGAGTCACGATTTCAGCTGGTAAGAGCCGATGGTAGGGTTCGAGTGTGGCGCAGACCCCACGAAGCCATGGACCCAAACTGTCAGCAAGGCACTGTTCAAGCTGGTGGTGGCTCCGTAATGGTGTGGGCTGTTTTTTCATGGCATGGACTTGGTCCTCTAGTGCGACTGGACCGAACATTGACTGGAAATGCTTATGTGCAGCTACTTGGAGATCACTTGCAGCCATTCATGGACTTTATGTACCCAAACAACGATGGGATTTTTATGGATGACAATGCGCCATGTCACCGGACCACAACTGTTCGCAATTGGTTTGAAGAAAATTCTGGACAATTCCAACGAATGATTTGGCCACCTAGATCGCCCGACATGAATCCCATTGAGCATTTATGGGACACCATCGAGAGGTCTGTTCGTGCCCAAAATCCTGCCCCATCAACGCTTTCACAATTATGGACGTCTATCGAGACAGCATGGCTCAATATTCCTGCAGAAGACTTCCAACGACTTGTTGAGTCCATGCCACGTCGAGTTGTTGCACTTCGCCGGGCAAAAGGAGGGCCGACACGATATTAAGAGGTATCCCATGACTTTTGTCACTTCAGTGTATATAACTATACTAACCAAGCAGCTAAACCAAGCTATCACCAATAGTTAGGAAAGCTTTTTTCTGCTGCCAATTTTATTGTTTAATTGTGAGGAAAGCCATGTTAAATGGAAGATGCTTTAACATTAAAGCAATGCAATCAAATTCGAACCAGTGAAATGTATCGTTAAATCAGGTATCGAAATCGAAGTTATACTGTATGTACATATGTTAATCCATTACAACTTATTAGTCATTCATACATTTTTTACCGTGAACAGAGGAAATATTTTTAAAAGAATTCAAATAAATTTATCTTCAACTCATGAGTCATAAATACATAAATAACTGTAGACAGAAGAAACATTTTTCCAAACAAAAGTTAACATTAAAAAGCATGAGGGGTAACTGTCAAAGATAAATGACTAAAGCTCTAAAATAAACATCACTCAAAACTTAAATTAATAATTCATTCGTAATGACTCTCATCAACCAATAGATATGATACACATGATGATACTCAGGATTTTCATGATTCACTATCCCAGTCCTGGAAAATCCCGATTTACCTCTGTGGGGAAAATGCCCCCTAATGGGGAAATCCTGTACAACAGTCGAACCTGTTTATCTCGAACCTGCTTATCTCGAAAACCTCTCTATGTCGAAATTTTTCAATTTCCCTGCTTTTACAGCATAAATTTAATGTTTTTTTTTCTCATGTTTATCTCGAATGGTTTTTCCCGAAAACCTCTCTGCCTCGAATTTTGACGACTCTCATTCTTGAATTTCATCTCCAGCCACCTTTATCAATGGTACAACTTGGAGACAAAAATCATCTTTTGCACAATCATTCAAAGACTTATGTTCGTATTTAAAGGTATGCATTAACATGCTACAGATATAGTCATCACAATTAGTAAAACGTGGACTCTCAACCAGTGGTTGGAAAAACTACATATTTTTCGTAGCGAACTACAACTACTTTCTTATAAATGTAGTCAACTACAGCTACAACTACTTTTTTTTTGTAATGTAGCGAGCTACACTACGTTTGAAATGTAGTTGCTTCATCGCTACTTTTTAAAAAATAAATAAATAACAAGAATACACTGTTTGAGGATCGACCCAAAAAGTTCGAAAAGCGGTTTAGATTAAAAAATTACTTCATTTGAATATGGAATAGAAATAGGAATTGTCTTTGAATTTATTTGTTACTTTTCCTTTTTGTTCCTTTTTTTGCTAAAATTTGTTTTTTTTAGATTTTTTTAACATTTTTTACGAATATTCGCCACAAGAAAAACCTGGTTTTTTTCCTTCGTTCTCTCTTTTTTTTTTAATTTCTTTCAGTTATTTACTTATTTTTTTAATTTAAAAGTAGTTTTCAGAAATCGCTACAAACTACTATTTTTTTTGTATCGCGCTATTCACTGCTCTACTTTTTTTTCAGTAGTGCGCTACACTACAAACTACTAAAAAATGTAGCTACTGCAGTAGTTTCACTACTTGTAGCGCGCTACTTCCGACCACTGCTCTCAACACGTCGTACAGTAAAATATTCAACAATATCAATGCAAAACAATCTATTAAGTATTTGACTTTGTTCCAATTGCTTATTTTTGTGAATTTATCCCAACCTTTGTATCTCGAATTTTTATTCTGTCCTGTGGAATTCGAGATAGACAGTTTTGACTGTATTGCTTTTCCTGTACTTTAACTGCGTTGACCAAGAAACTACATTTACAGAATACAAACTCGTTATCTACCTATATAAAGCAGCAAGTTACCGACCCTAAGCCAGGCTTGAGACAGAAACATGCAATACACCGCCAACTCGGATATTCCATCATAGGATTTCAGTTTCGTGCTTGTTGGCACTCGTCAGCCTAGAACAGGCAGTAACCGAATCATCCAATTCCATGTTTCTGCATTTGCCCTGGCTTAGGTGCGGCAACTTTCCTGATTTATACCAGTAGCTCTGCCCGTTAATTTACAAATTGTACCGTACGACTTTGCAGTCTGTCGCTGGTGGGGCATTTTACGGTATTTGTGACATAAAGGTGTCCATAACAAACCTTTTTAAAAGTTTAGAATTTTTATATATATTGAAAAAGTACATTCTAAAGTATATGAACATCGTATTGTTTGCATAGTTCACTTTATATTATGTTTGTAATTGCACTCGGAACATTGAAAATGTAATTTTCACCGTTACGGACTCTACATTGCATTTTTCATTAAAAACTGAACTTTTATTCCAATTATTGTTACGGACTCTACAGTCATCATTTTCTCAATCCATAATTTTTTATAGAACGCACTTTTTGATTAAAATTGTTAGCTGTATTAGAGGTGAGCCTTTACTTTATCTGTCTCAAGTACAAGTTTTGGCTTAAAAATCGGGTTAAGCCAGATTTAAAGAAACATCCATTGTAGAGTCCGTAACGGTGAAAATTGCATTTTCAATGTTCCGAGTGCAATTACAAACATAATCTAAAGTGAACCATGAAAACAATACGATATCCATATACTTTAGAATGTGCTTTTTAAATAAATATAAAAATTTTAAACTTTTAAAAAGTTTTGTTACGGTCACCTTTATGTCACAGATACCGTGAAATGCCCCTGGTGCTTTAATTTAGCATTAGCAACCAGTTTTTTTGGCTCTCTTTGCTTTTATAAAAAGCTATCTGCCTCCTGCTTGGGTAATTCCTATTCCAAACTGACGAGGGCCAATAAGCACAAAACTGCAGTCCTTATAGGAGGAATAACCGAGTTGGCGGTGTATTGTATCTCGTTGTCTACCTATTTCGTTGGTAATACATTTTTTTATGTATTTTCCAGGAACCTTTTGGGCCAGAACTATTACTTGTCATCTACAAGGGTAAGATTATGAATTCATACATTTAAGGCATGTCCACTAAATTCCGAGACTGAACGTGTGGTTAACGAATGAGCATGCGCAGGAACACGTTGACTCAAACTTTGAAATAACGTACTAACAAGTGATTCAGAATCTAAATTTAATACCCTTTCTTGCGTAAAACTCCCACAAAGCTAGCTTACATAGTTTGTACGTGGTGGCAAACACGATATAATTTAAACCCGTGCGACGCCGGGCACATCAGCTAGTAAATAAAATAAATACAGTGAACTCTCACTTATGCGCCGGCCCGAGGGACCAACAGAAAAAGGCGCATAAGTGAGAGAGACGTATAAGTGAAGAAGCCTATTTAAAGGACTAAAACGCAACATAGGTTCTAATGAGAGAGTGAATAACAATGTTTCTATAGAAAAGGGACATACATATTACTACAGTTTGGCAGTTACTGTAACGTAACTATAATGATTAAGAGAAAACAAAAGTTGTAGCATAGCGAACTACAAACTGTTCCCTATAAAAACGATGCATATAGATAATTGTCCCTCTCCGAACTCTAGTTCATGCGGAAAAAATGCCTTCCGTGAGCAATAAAAGCGAAAGATTAAAGAGGAAAGTAAAGAAAAATGCTTATTTTTTAAAGAAAATAAATAAATTTTCATACATTTTAGGGAAAATTCGGCACATAAGTGAAATATTTATCTTTAGAGCGACGCATAAACGAACGATACTATCATTATTTTGCTATGAAATGTGCTGGGACCATTTAAAATCGTCGTATAAGTGAAAAAGGCGCATAAATGAGGCGGCGTATAAGTGAGAGTTCACTGTAAATAAGTAATTATAATTGCATAGGTTGATAAAAATGCAAAGCAATAGCTTTACCGCGGCAGTCCCTGAGTGTCACACGTCTTTTTTTTAATCTTTCATTCCGACATTAGCCAAGATCTTGGAATTTAATAGACACGCCTTCCACATCCATTGCTTTAGTGACTGGCGAGGGATTTCTTGATGCGCTGTGTTGCTCTTCCAGATAGAGGCCATCAACCGCAGCAGCTTTGATATCGTCTTCTGGCTCCTCATTGCCCTCGTGATCCTCATGATTTTGGCCATCATCGCTCTCTTCCTATACTGTTGTTGCGTAAAGACCGCTGAAGGGTAAGGAGGGCATTTGATATTTTCAATTAAAAATTTATAAAGGGTGGATTGTTTTTTCACCTTTTTGACCACCAGATGTTGCACCAGAGTTGCATTAACCCATTAATGCCTAGCGTCCCTTTTTAGGGACGGTCCAAAAAAGGGTCTGAATTTCCCCAAAATGAACAATTTAACCAAATAATGGTGTTCAATGAGTACCTCGATATTGTTTCAATTCGTTATTAACAGATTGCAACACATAACCATTGTAAAGTGTGTTCTGTAGCCGTTTTAATATGATCTTTATCAAAAATCACATCGTTGACAATCTCAAGAAAAAAGCCAAGTTTTCAAAGTTATTCCCAGCTTCCCAGTTTATGTTAATTGCTGATTTTATTTCTTCTTATAAAATGTCTATTTACATATTATATCGTTGGCAGAAAAAACAAATAGTAAAAAAATTATATACCCTCTGGGGTCTATCGTAACTTTTAAGGGACGATTTTTCTTTCCTTGATAAAAAAATTATTTTTTACATATTTTTTTTTATTATTTTTCCTCTCCATTAAATACTGTTTGTAACCAGTATACAAAATTTCTTTGGGAAAAAAATGTCATTCATTAATGGGTTAAGGTCAGCATAACGAGATCATTTTATTTCTCTGTATTTGTAGCCGAGATATGTTGGAACTGAAGAATAAAGTAGCACCAGAAGAGAATATCATTCATTACAAGGAGGAAGGGGCCGTGAATCTCAGCACGGAGTCTAGAAAAAGGTAACACTTAACGATTTAAAACGCTTTTCGAGCTGAAACAGTAGCCCATTAATTAAATTTTACTTACATAAACGGGGCCTCTACTTCCAGCATTATATCTATATACATAAAAGACTACTTTTGTATGCGTATGTCCGGGGTAAACTGAAAAACTACTGGTCCGATTTTAACCATTTTTTCACCGTAGATAGCTGCAGTAACAGGGAGCAGGATAAGCTATAATTTATTTCTAAAACGCTTAGTTTGAAAAAGTTATTACGGAAAATAGTAAATTTCATATAGTTTCCCCATTAAATGGTTAAATTTTCAGTCCATTGTTGCAAAAATTTGTTGCCTGGTAACAACAATATTAATGGGGATCATAATGAAAATGTGAACCAAGGGCTTCTCTGGAGTAAGTATGAAATTTATTGCTTTCTTAGGATTTTTAGATTCATCTGTGCCAATAATCGCTAACGAGACTAAATAAAAAGATAATTGAGTTTGGGAACAGTTAGGTTCTAAGTTAGGTACATAAGATGCTTTCCCCAATGTAGTCGCAAGGATATAAACTAATGATGGGACTTATTTTACGTGTAATGTTTGGAAATACTTGACTCCAGTGCAATTGATTTTACAGGGTACGACAGAGAAACTTGCTGATTTTAATTGGATGCTAATTAGCAAGGAGTGGTCAGAAAGAAGTGGGAAGAGTCTCATTTTAAAGAGAGGGTCCTGGGGCCCTACTCTCATTGTATCGTCAATATAGTCGATACCGATAATACGGGTTTTTTGTGCCCCGTGACGTCACATCTCGTGAGACACGAATAATCGCTAATCTCAAAGCCACTTCTAATTTAAGGTATCTAGAATCGCGCCGAGAAGTTTACGACAGGGTAAGAAGACGTGAGATGCCTTCCTCGGCAGTGAGAAGCTGTTTGTTTATTCCATTTTTTCTCAACGCGGGGAGTGTGCCATAATGTTTATAAGTTCTGAAAATGTGGTTTAGTATGTTTTTACATTCAGAGTCAAGATTTTTTCTTTATTTTGAGTTTGAATTTGGGAGAGACATCCATTTATCGGCAGTAATTGGAACTCTGCAACTTTGCCGATTATCTGTAATCATCTTATTTACTGAGAAATTGGCCAAAATCTTGCAAATTGAAATTACTTTAAGGTATGCCCCCAAAACTTGACTTTATATATTTACTTAATCCGGGTGTCGATCTAACCCAAGGAGGAGGGATACATTTCCTTTAATAAAATGAGCTCTTTACTCAAATTTTATTTTCTACCAGGGGAGGGGGAGTTCGATTTTATCGTATCGTATTTAAGTTTAATTTTTCCTCACAGAATAATTGAATCATCGTTTTTCAATACGTAAAATGATAGCAAAAGTATAAAACATGAATTTGTTTCTTTCAATTTTCAAACAGAAAGTGTTTTAAATGCATTTTGGAAAAAAGATCCGCAGACATGTAATTTAGGATCTCCATTTTCCTCTTATGCATTGCCCCCAAAATAGGGTCTTGTACTTAATATTTAGAGAGTGAATATGTATCTCTTATTGCGAAAAGGCCAAAATATCGCGAAAAGCAAAATTGAGGCTATCAAAATCATTGCAAAAAGCGCAGCACATACAGTAATTTTTACACCTCTCAAACAACAAATGTTTTAAATGCACGTTTTGAAAAAGTGATACCTAGACACAGGGCACGACTTTGTAGGACATTGAGCACGAGCTTTCTGTGCTGCCCCCCCCCCAAATAAAAACAATATAACGAAGTAGTAAAATATTTTGGATTTCAAGTTTTCGAAAGAGTATTTTTAAATTTATTTTTATCTTGTCATAGTGCGATATGAAATTTCTCCATTTTAAAAACTGGGCCTGTGCCCCATATACCTATGCCTTAATTTTGCCCTGCCCAGATATGTGATTTTTCTTTACTTAGCATTTAAAGACTGAAAAGACAACTATTATTGCGAAAACAAAATTGAGTAACGCAAAAAGGGGACTTTTACTTAAAGTCTGAATTTAAAACTATTATTGCGATCAAATCAAAATATCGCTGAAAACAAAGTCGTGAAGTTAAATGATTTTATTTGACAAATACTTTTAAATATTAGTATTATTTTTTAAAAGTATTTACAAAATTTTTCATGATTAGTCGAAGCATTTGATACATTGAAATGAATTCGTATAATGTATTTCGACACTTAACTTCGCTTACGCTTGTATGCTCGTATGTGTTGAAAAAATGTACTAATTGCGATTTAAAATTCCAATATTTTTAAATTCCTGAAACACAACATCTTAATCTGCCTGTATGTTTTTAAAATTTGGCTCTCGAATCTGTTTGCCATCTATTTCGGAGGCTAAGCTAAACCAGAAAGTTAAAGCAAAATGCACGCGCGAATGTTGATGTAACGTGAGAGAGATATACTGTCATTTGATTGGTGAATCATTTTTTCTTCTCGATACGCGGTAGAAGGAGAGAAAATTGTCACTTGGGCACATTAGGGCTTTCAGAGTAGCACAAAATTTGACAAGCGACTACTTTTTCGGCTATTCTTGCTTGTCGTGAGTGAGTAATAGACGTCACTGGAAGTTCCAGGAAGTTTCAGAGTAGGGCCCCTGAAGTTTTGTTATCTCATAGTTTAGTTGTCGCCATGCGTTGGACGAAGAAGCAACGAGCGTTCGCCGCCGAATCTTACTTTTCAAATAATCTTTCGGTGGTCGCCACTCAACGTGCCTTCCGAACTCGGTTCGAAATTCAGCCCGTTGTTCCCATTCCTGGCTGGGAATCGACTGTTTTGTGGGTGAAAACATTCAGGGAAAGTGAGAGTGTGGCAAACAGAGGCCCAGGAGGTCAACGGATTTCCAGAACCATAGAAAACGTCGAAAAAGTAAGGGAGTCGTTTTTGCGCACTCCCAGGCGTTCGGCGCGTAAACACGCTGCTGCTTTGGGGATTTTTGATTGGACACTGAGACGAATTCTTCACAACGAACTCCAGTTTCATCCCTACAAACTTGCTGTGGTTCATCAGTTGAGTGATAACGTCTCCTTGAAAGGTGACGTACCGTGGCCGGCCCGCTCTTCCGATTTGACACTCTGTGACTATTTTTTATGGGGGTATCTCAAATCGATCGTTTACAACGACAAGCCCGGACCCTGCAACGCCTGGAGAACAACATCCGGCTTGCTATCACCAACATCCCATCAGTCGATATGCTCGAAAGAGTGCAACAAATCTAGGGTACATGAGTGCATCATTAACAGGGGCCGTCATTCTTCCCGATGTAGTTTTTAAATCTAACTAATATAAAAATTCAGAATGGGTACCATATCTTATAAAAAGTAGTAAACTGATACATGATGTACTTTTCCCTTAGTTGACTTTTCAAGTCTGCAAGTTTCTCCGCCGCACCCTGTACCAAGCTTATAACATTTCCGATTTACCTAAGCATTATTTGTAGCTTGCATTTGTATTTAAGGTGTGTAATACAGTTTTTTAGTTTGTCCAGTCAGAAAAAATTGCCATTGTTTACAGAAGTAGCCATTGTGTGTATAGATATGCACTTTAATGTTGAAAAATTCATGAACGAGTGTCACTAAAACACCATAATCGGCCGAAACCCGGGCAGGGCCGGGTACCCGGCTAGTATTTAAATAAAGTAAGCTCAAAGATATTGTGAAAGGATCTTTGTGGCTGTCCTGCATCCAGGCTGCCCCATAGCACCTATACAGACTTAAAACTTGGTACAAAATTACTTCGAGCCCCGTAGATTTGCACCTGGGAGCCATTTTTCTTAATTTCGAATAATTAAGAATTTTCGAATAATAATTTGAAATTAATTTTTAAGCATAAATTTGATACTTCACCAAATTAGGGGACGGAAAAATCCCACCACCTTCTAATGTTATATATCGTTGGAAAGATATTTTTTTTCTGAAAAAGAAAGTGTTTGTTTTATTTCTCTAAGTTAACAGGAGATAGAAGGGATTCTAATTTTGCCATTTTTCAAGGCTCACGACTACCAAAATTATATTGCATTCAACCAAACTGGTCCAAAACGTTTTCAACAAGGCTGTGTTCGATCAGCAAAACCGGTGACTCTTCGTTTTGTTTATTGCTTGTCTTAATTCAACAAAATATGCACGATTGCTTTTGTGGCATATTTTGTTATTTTCTTTTTTTTTTAACATGTAAGAAAGGTTTTCATTATTCTTACGGTATTTTATTTTGTTTACGTGATTTCATACGAATTACATTGCGAGTTTTTTTTTTCTGCGAGGGAAAGGAACTGGAATTTTTGTTAGGGCTTGATATTTTACTATGTTTTTTAATTATGATCATTTATACATATCTTTTTTTTTATCAGAATGAAGGCGGGGGGTCTCTTTATTCATTTCGCGAACTATTTTAAATTGTATAGGAACGGTTACTGTGCTTTTAAAGAGCATGTGAGCATTTCAGTTAAAGAAAGTGATTATTTTGCAGATAAGGGGGGGGGGCTTATTTTCTTTTTCAGCGGGGACGCCAAATTCGGTGGCATAGTCGATTTGACTCCAAACCAGCAGAAAGAGGATGGTCATCGAGCCGCCGAAGGCGATGAGGTAGTCGCCGCAGGCAATGAAAAGGGGTTTGTGAGCGAAGCGAGTAAAAATAAGTTAATTTTTTGCAGTGTTTAATTCTCAAAATTTTTTGCTTCCAGGTCGGACAGTCGCGCTCGCGCTTCCTGGCAGGAGGGTGGTCAGCAGACGACTTTGAAGAAGAGTCACGTGAGGTCTGAAGAGGAGAGACCCTCCCCCCGCCACAGGGCGGCGCAGCAGAACACCACCACCTCCTACGCGCAGAGCATCGGTAAATGACTGGCACCTCTTTTTTATTACGGAAAATAATAATGATCGTAACAATAATGATGATGATAAAGATAAGTTTATCATGATGATTATGATGATGTTGATAAAAAAATGATGATAATTACAGTAATAACAATTATTCTAATAATAATGACAATAATAATAATAATGATGATGATGACGATAAATTCATTTTGATGATTATAATAATGATGTGGATAATAATAAAAAAAAGATGATAATTACAGCGAAAACAACAATTCTAAAAAAATGACAATACTAATGATGATGATGACAACAAAAATAATAATAATAGTAATGATGACAACAATAAATAATATTAATAATAGTAATAAGGGTAGACAATAAATGATGACAACAATAAATAATATTAATAATAGTAATAAGGAAGATAATAAATGATAATAATAATAATGATGCACTATGGTTTGCGGACGCTCGCTGGTAAGATAAATTCACTTTATTTACCAGTTTGTTGGCTCTTAGCTACAATAAGAGGATCTTTGCCTCCAGCTCGATCCTTAGCTATTCCTAACTGAGGAGTCCACAACAAGGATGAAACAGCAGTCTTAGGATGCTATGATCCAGCTGTGGGTGCATTTGCATCAATAATGATGATGATAATGATACTAATAATAATAGTAATAACGATGATGATGATGATAAAAATAACAACAACAATAATAATAGTAATAATAAAATTATTAATAATAATTATTATAATTGGTGACGGCGCAGAAGGCCACTACCACTTTCTACGCACAGAGCATCGGTAAACTTCAGCCACAGCAACTTCCTTTTTATTACAGAAAATAGTAATGATAATAGTAATAATGATGATGATGATGATGATGATAGCAACAGGAATAACTCTTTAAAACAGTACTGATGATGATAAGTAAAATAATAATGCAATACACTGCAACACACCGCCAACTCGGTGATTCCATCCATGGATTGCAGTTTCGTGCTTGTCGGTACTCGTCAGCCTGGAATAGGAAGTAACTGAGATGGATGCAGAAATCCTCTTGTAGAAGCAAAGAGAGCCAAAAAAAGGCAGCTAATGTAAAATTAGACTACCAGCGAGAGACCACACAATGGAAAGGTACAACTCGTAAATTTGAGGTAGTAAAATATTACTTTTAATCTCAATAATGATGACGATAACAATAATAATGATGATGATGACAATGGAATGGCAACAAGAATAACTTAATAACAGTACTGATGATGATAACAATAATAAAGATAAAAATAATCAGATAAATAATAATAATGATGATGATTACTAAAATAATAACACTATTAATATCAATAATGATGATGATAGGATAGCAACAAGAATAGCTCTTAACATAAAAAAGTGCATATCACTTAACATAACCAATAACAGCACTGATGATAATTCTAATAACAATAATAATTATATAAATAAAAATAATAATAATAAAGATAACTAAAATAATAATACTATTAATATCAATAATGATGATAGAATAGCAACAAAAATAGCTCTTAACATAAAATAGTGCATATCACTTAACATAACCAATAACAGCACTGATGATAATTCTAATAACAATAATAATTATATAAATAATAATAATAATAATAATAAAGATAACTAAAATAATATTATTAATATCAATGATGATGATAAACAATGATAATGATAACTATAAAAATGATCATATAAATAATAAAAATAATGGTGATAACAAATAGTAATACATTTGAGTCTCTATAACTCGAAGTCCCAAGGGACTGGTTGAAAACTTCGAGTTATTCGTATTTCGAGTTATAGGAAGTTTCCACTGCCTTTTCAAGAGTTAGAGACCGGAAGAAAACTTCGAGATAACGGAATGTTCAAGTTAAAGGATTCGAGTTACCGAGGCTCCACTGTAATAATATTAAAAATAATAATAATAATAATGCTGCTAGTAATGATGATGATAACAACAATAACATTACATTAAGGATGTAACATTACATCAAGGATGATAACACGAATTTAAAACAAACTAATATCATTAATAATAAATAATATGATGATAACAATAAAAATTACATGAATAATACTAATGATGATAACAACAGTAATAATAATTATAATGACAATAATAAAAATGCTAATGATAAGCAGCAATAATAATATCAAAAACGATAATAATAATAATAAACAGTAATATAATATAAGTAAGATAATAGTAGCAACAAAAATGATGATAACAATAATAATAATAATTTAAAAAATTTAAATTTAAAATAATGAAAAACGTCGCATTTTCTTATCTATTGATCCAATGCTTGCATTATTTGTTTATTCATTTGTTTAGGTTTTATTGTCCGTCTTTTATTTATTCATTTGTTTAGGTTTTATTGTCCGTCTTTTATTTATTCATTTGTTTTGGGTATAAATGTCCCTTGGTTATTTATTCATTTTTTTTGGGTATAAATGTCCCTTAGTTATTTATTCATTTGTTTTCGGTATAAATGTCCCTTGGTTATTTATTCATTTGTTTTCGGTATAAATGTCCCTTGGTTATTTATTCATTTGTTTCGGTTTTATCATCAAGTATTTATTCATTTGTTTGTTTATTTAGTTTTACTTTTTGCTTCCAATTCCGAAGATCAGAACCATAGTCTCTAGCTCGTCACGGGTTTTATTGTCACTTATTTATTTATTTATTTACTAGCAGTACCCGTACGGCGATGCCCGTGCATTTAAATGGGAAGGAAGTCCACTGAATAAATTTAAATTCACTCCAACCCTCTGCAGAAAAATTATTATAGTTGAAGCGGTATAGTAATTTGCCACTTTAGCGACATCGTATTTGTATGCTTGAATAAAAATAAATGAAATATTTCTGCATAAATAAAAAATACTTCATATGATACTATATTAATGTATTTTACTACTCATACTGTCTGAAAACACTTTTTCAGATATATTATTAGAAAAAAGTCAACGCAAAAACAAAAATGTCAATTGATAGTAATTGGCCACCTTAGCATAGTTATTGGCTATGAAACCATACAGTTATTGGCCATGTAAACATTCAATGTTCTACTGGATTATTCATATATATAGGAAAATATTATACTTTTACATGAATATAGTAAAGCATTATATGAAGATATTATACGGTTAACTGAATATTTTTTCCATTCATTAAATATATTATAACACTATAGCATTCAATATCTTTCTCCATCTTTCCCTTTTTTATTTTTTGACTTCTTTTTATTTGTTCTAGTCTTCTTTAAAGCATTTTCTTTCTGTACGGCTGCTTGTCCATTCCGTTTTCTTTTCTTTTCTTTATTTTTCACTCTTTTTGCTGCTTTTCTTGTTCATTGTTTTTAATAGTTGCTCTATAACTCTCAGAAACTAAAATGAATGGTTTTTTGTCTATCCTATTAAGAAATTTTCTCCCACTTTTTGGCGCATTTTGTTGGTAATCATCGATAAATTTGCTACAATGAGTTGTTTTGTTTGAAGTAGATGACGTACACCAATTTATAGGAGTTTTCAGAGGAGTTATCACAATTGTTGCTGCTGTCACATTATCTTCATTAGTCAGATTTGCATTTGTTCTTATAATTGCAGTCAGTATTTAAGTATTGGTAGAGTTTTTAGAAAAATCATTCTGGAAAAAAAGCGCCAAATTTTGTATAACGGTCATGTATTATTTAAAATTCCCTTCTGATATTTCGGTGCTTTTATCTTGTCTATTTCGCCTCCAAAAATACTTTTTAAGTCTTTTAGAGACATGATTTTATTTAATACATTAAACTCTTCATTTGATTTTTCTGTTGCTAAACATTTAGAGCTATCAGTAGCGTTCTCATCATAGGGGGCTAATTACTATAATTTTCTGAAAATATTGTGAGAGTTATTGGCCACAACAAAACTTTAATTTTTAAGAATTTATTCTTATATTACACCTCAAATTCACTTATTAGGTATCACAGCTATACATCTCACAGTATTTTAAAAGCTGTAAATGCACTGAGTTCTTTTAAAATGTCGCATAAAAAATTCTAGTCTTGCCGTTTTCTCCACAACCTTTTAAACTACACTAAAAGTCTTTTTAAAGTTCGAAACAATTCGCCAAATAAATCAAAAAGACAGGAGATATACTCAAATTTAGTAAATTTTCAAGGCTTAACTCTATACGTAAATTTAAACCACTTAAGAAAGAGCAGCTTGTATGGAAAATGGATCTAGTGTTTCAGTCTTGCGTACAGAGTTAAGCCTTGAAAATCGACTAAATTTGATTAATTAATATCTCCTGTCCTAATTAACGGACAGAAACGTGCTAAAACTTTTCTTTTTCAGAAAAAAACCCCTTTCCAGCGGTATATAATGTTTTGGGGTGGAGGAAGGTTTCCCCCTCAATTATGGCGGATACACCAAAAATGATACTAATTAATTAATTTAAAAATAACTAATTCGAAATTAAAAATTTGGCTTTCGAGGTGCATTTTACTGGGATACGTTCGAATTTTTGAGCCAAGTTTCAGGTCTGTAGGTGCTGTGGGGGCTTCTGGCCAGCGGTTACAAACAAACAAACAAACAAACACCGTCATCTTTATATATATAGATTATTCATTTAGTTAGATTTTTTTCCAATGTCTAGGACCCTAAGTAAATCTATTTTTCAGACGATCAGCAGGCGACGCGAGTTTAATTGTCGCTCATTTTTTTTTTTTTTTCATTTGTTTAGGTTCCATTGTAATTTATATATTTATTCATTTTCTTATTTATTTGTAAGTTCTTTCTCTTACTTATTTCTTTCCAATACCAATTTTCTATCTGAGTTGCTCCATTCCTTTTCTTCAGACGAATCCCCCGCTCGGCGTGGCTTCTACCCGGACGGCGGCATCCCGGCCGTTGGCGGCGAGCGCTACAGGCGGGGGCGGCCCCTGAGCCCCGGCATGGTGCGCGAGATGGCCGCCGGGGAGGCCGAGGCCCGGAGGCTCGGGAACTACGTGGTAGTGCGCAAGGTGGTGCGCCCCAGGGTCAGGGTGGACGCCGCCTCCACTGCTGACGGGGAGGAATCGGAAGACGGTGAGTTATAGTATTATATAATAAGGAAAAGTTACTTATTATATTAAGTAACTTATTATACAGTTACTAATTAAAAAAAGGGTAAAGTGAAATAAGGCCCTTCCATGGACAAAGCAAAAAAGTTTTTGTTAGGGAATATTTTGTCTGTTTGATAATTAAAAACTTTTTATCAAATGAATGCGTAAAAAAACTAATGCCTAAACTAGCTGTCGTGGCCGTCACGAAACTTTCTTCTATATCTATCTTATGAATTCCGGTTACAAAATAAAATACATACTCGCCCGAGTAGTTGGAGACAGCGCCAATTTCCCAATTATCGTAATAACCCTGCAAATGCAGAATCAATGAGCGAAATTGGAAATCATTGCAAAAGCCTTGTTTAGATAAATTGCAAACATTTTGTTTGTTAGTAAAAAGAAATTGGCAACAGTTAAAAATTTCAAATCATTGAAAGTTTTCAGCTGTTTTGATAATTAAATAGCGTGAAAGCGATTTTTTAATGAAGTAATTTTTCGCATTGTTGACTAAGCGCAAAAATCACCCCACCCTCCCCCTGGGGCGATTGGCGCCAAAATTTAATCGATGCTTGCTTCCATATTGGGTTAGTGTTATTCCAAATTTCATTCAAATCGCAGCAATATTTCCCGAGATACAGTAGGTGCAGTGACAAAATAAGCACTTTTGATTGCTCCACCCCCCTTTGAGATATTGACACACAAATTGAATCAGCACCTGTACTCAATAGGGTCTACCTATGGACTAATTTTCGTTTGATTCCGCCGGTTACTTCCTGAGATATAGCAGTCACCCCCGCGCAGAACACGTGCGATTGCTCCACCCCCCTTCAAGATATTGACAAACAAATTGAATCAGCACCTGTACTCAGTAGGGTCTATCTATGGACCAATTTTCGTTTGATTCCGCCAGTTACTTCCTGAGATATAGCAATCACCCCCGCGCAGAACACGTGCGATTGCTCCACCCCCCTTGGAGGAATTCGCTAAAAAAAGTCAGGTGCACCAGTTCACATGGTGGTACATATGTGAAAAAATTTTTGTTCGATTTCATTCAGTAGTTTTTGCTCTAGCGCGGCCACAAAAACTGGTCACACACATACAGACTCACACACACACAGACAGACAGACAGACAGACATTTTCTAAAAATGGTCGAAATGGACTCAGCGCACCTCAAAACGTGCAAATCCGTCAAAATTCGACATTCGAAAATTTTCACGAAACCAATACTTTCTTCTATATATTAGATATAGAAGAAAGTAAAAAAGGGTAAAGTGAAATAAGGCCCTTCCACGGACAAAGCAAAAAAGTTTTTGTTAGGGAATATTGTCTGTTTGATAATTAAAATCTTTTTATCAAATGAATGTGTAAAAAAAACTAATGGGATCATTCCATATCAAATCGATCAAAAAGTGGAGTTCCCTTCCGATTTATTTGATATTTTGTACAGTGATTGTACAGGGTTGTCCAAATTAAAGTTCCACAACTCATAGGCCCGTGCAAGACGTTGTATGGGTCACAAGGTGATGAAATTTTGGAAACAGACACTTCAGACCATGCGCTCGAGATTTATTAAAGAAAAAAAAAAATAGTGCAGAAAGTCGCCGATAGGTGGCGCTGCGGATTAACAAGACATTCTACAGATGTTCTATATGTGTGCCGTGGTTGTCCACAACTCGTTCCATTCTTAAAGCAGTGTGCTCTACAGCTTAACGCAGTAAGTCCACACTAATTCCATGAACATGACCATTCATTTCGTCTTTAAGATGTGCCAAGGTGGTGGGGTGTTATTTTTTTGAAGAAGGTGACTTCAAGAGGGTACGAAATTTGTTCTGTTACAGAAAGACGGTATCAAGACATGTTGACAACGTTTGTAATTTCTGAACTTCAACAACGTGGCAGCCTCCAGGACACGATATTTATCCATTATGGTGCACCTCCCCATATTCTTCGTGGCGTTCAACAAATGTTACGGGCAACTTTCACCGATGCAAGTGTGATCAGCCGCTGTTTCCCAGCAGCTTAGCCTCCTCGCTCACCTGATCTCCCCCCGTATGACTTTTGGTTATGGGGATTACTAAAGGATCGGGTCTATCGAGAACACCCCATCTTAAAGACGCAATTAAAGGTGATATTCATGGAATTAGTGTGGACTTACTGCGTCCAGCAGCAGAACACACTGCTTTACGAATGGAAAGAATTGTGGACAACCACGGCACACATATAGAACATCTGTAGAATGTCTTGTTAATCCGCAGCGCCACCTATCGGCGACTTTCTGCACTATTTTTTTTTCTTTAATAAATCTCGAGCGCATGGTCTGAAGTGTCTGTTTCCAAAATTTCATCACATTATGACCCATACAACGTCTTGCACGGGACTCTGAGTTGGGGAAGTTTAATTTGGACAACCCTGTACTTGGGATTATAAGTAAAAATCCAAGTTTTTTAGATTTTTAAGGCAAATATTTTTTGATTGGGGTTCATCTCAAAGAATCAAATTTAGGCAGATGGGAAACGTTTTGACAATTAAAAATGTCATTTTAGAGGTCTTAAAATAAGCTTTAAAATGATATATTACATGACACAAAGATACAATTTTTAATTTTGAAGGTCATTCAAATTGACCTTTGACCTTGAATATCTCCGAAGGTTATAATTTTGAAAATCTGGAAAAAATATATTTTGTGCATTCTAATATGTCGTTTTTTTGTGTAAAGTGTCAAGTTGGGACAACAATGGGATCAAGTTTTATTTAAACTTCAGTCACTCTATACTGCCAAAAATCAAATATCATCAAGTACTTGTGCCCAAATGCCTTATGATCATACAGATAATCATCATCAAAAGATTGAAAAAATCATTCAATCTTATATAAAATAAAAAGATTAAATTTATAAAGTACTAGCTGCGTGGCACGACTTTGCACGGGCTACCTTGGAAATGAAAGCGATGCCAAGTGACGCATCCGCTTTCGGTAGAACAATAAACTCGCCGCCACGGCGACTAGCTACGCCCAGCGCCCTCTACACACAATTGCTAAAACAATGCTTTCACTGAACACCATCTCTCAAAAAGAGTGGAAACTAATCCGTTCGTGCTTTTCTACCATTATTATTTTTGAACTGTAATAATATCTCTTGAAAAAAGCGTAATGTTATGTAGCCTTCTCTGATGAAATGGACTATTTACCACATTTCTGTAAGATGAGAACTAATATTTCTGTAAGAAAAGAAGTAAAGTTCTCACAAGATCTTACGATAATTCAAAATGATTTTCATCTATTACAACATGTATTACAACTGCTTAAATGTAATATTTTCAACGAAAATTGTTATTAGAGGAAATTGGATAATTTTGCGACATATTTTCTGATCCTCGACCTTCACTGCATTTCCAAAGCAACGTGTTGGCTGTGCTAGATTGCATATCATCATCGGTAAACAATCTTTGCATGGGTGTAAATATTTATATTATTTTTTTCCAAATTTTATTGGAACAGCAGCCAACGTCAGCTTTAACCCATTAATGCCTGACATTTTTTTTTTCAAAGATATTTTGTATACTGATTACAAACAGTGTTTAATGGACAAGAAAAATGATAAAAAAATATTATGTAAAAAATATTTTTTTTTAGTAAGGAAAGAAAAATCGTCCCTGAAAAATTACGATAGACCCCACAGGGCACATACTTTTTTTACTAAAACTTTTTTCTGCTTACGATATAATATTTAAAAGGACATTTTGCAAGAAGAAATAAAATCAGCATTTAACATAAACTGGGAAGCTGGGAATAATTTTTAAAACTTAGCTTTTTTTCTTGAGATTGTGAACGATGTCATTTTTGATAAAGGTCAAATTAAAACTGCTACAGAGCACACTTTGCAATGGTCATATGCTGCAATCTGTTAATTACGAATTGAAGCAATACCAAGGTACTCATTGAACACTATTATTTGGTTGAAATGTTCATTTTTGGGAAATTCAGACCCTTTTTTGGACCACCCCTAAAAAGGGACGCTAGGCATTAATGGGTTAAGTTCTGATGAATTTTACCAAAGCACACTAGTGCCACTCGCTACAGAAGACACTGTTTCGAAACGAGCTCTGCAAATTTTAAAAAGGCAATTTTAGTTTCTGGATACAGTTCTTCGAAGGAATTTTCCTCCAATTTATGTTTATGGAACAAAACTCATACACAAAAGCATCTTATGATGGGAAATTAAAAAGAAAAGTTTCCTTCAAAGACTGGGCGTAGAGAGCCGCCGTGGCGGCGAGTTTATTGTTCCACCGAAAGCGTCACTTGACATCGCTTTCATTTCTAAGGTAGCCCGTGCAAAGCCGTGCCACGCAACTAGTACTTTATAAACTTAATCTTCTTATTGTGAAGTTTAAATAAAATCTTACCCCAGTGTTGTTCTAACTTGACACTTAGCACAAAGAAAGGACATATTAGTATACACAAAATATATTTTTTTCAGATTTTTAAAATAATAACCTTCGGAGATCTTCAAGGTCAAAGGTGAATTGGACTGACCTTCAAAATTAAAATTTTTACTCTTGTGTCATGTAGCATATCATTTTAAAGTTTATAATGTAAGCTTTCAAAATGTATAAAGATAAAGCTGCTAACTTAATTAGTTGCGGAGTTATGGTCAGTCAAGTGTCCTTAGAGCGACGCATAAACGAATGATACTATCGTTATTTTGCTATGGAATGTGCTGGGACCATTTAAAATCGTCACATAAATGCACAAGAAGTTCTGTCAAGAACTAAACGAGCCTACTTTCCCGTACATCGACATCGGCATTCTAGCATCTGATCATTATTCTCTTGATCATCTGAGACTAAACATTATGTCAAACATACCTTTTTAGCACTTAAAGCTGATTTCTAAAAGCAAAATATACCCCTCTCATCAGATGAAATAGAGACATAAAAAGTAAATAAATGAATAAATGAAGTTTTGTCGCACCTTTTAAAGAATGTAACTGCTACAGTTCTTCCATAGAAAAATTCCTCAATCGTTTTCAAAAAAAAAAAAAAAAAAATTAAAAGTACAAAGTACATCAAAACACATTTTATCAAAGAAAGGAAAAAAAAACTCGTCCGTCGATAAAATGTCTCGATTTTCACTTTTAAACCGTTGGCAGTTGTTAAATATAAATAAAGAATAAAATGCCCTCGTGAATGAAACACTTTTGTTACAAAAAAAATCGTCTGCCAAAAAAAAATAATAGTAATAAATAAAATAACACAAATGAATAAATAAACAAAAAATCGTCTGCACAGTCAGTCATTTTTTTCTGAGTCTGCATTTCCGCCATGTTTGTGGAGTCGGAGTCGGAATCAGAGTCCTCACAGAAGATTATTCAGAAAAGTCATTTACAAACATTATTTATCCAAACCATTTTTTTACAAAGTTAATTTGAAGGAAATCCGACTTTAAGTTCCAGGATCAACATTCAACTTAAATTCCCCGTAGGCGCTAATGTTAAATTTTTTTCTGATCGGTTCAATATTGAACGAAAAATGGTTCAAACCAAAAAGCGAAATAAGGGAATGAACCTCTCCGAGATCTTTCAAACAAAAAAAAGTTTATTCCATTCGGATGGTTCACTCAGAAGTTATTAGGTAGGGAAAGCTTGCTTGAACGGTTCAATGTTGAACGAAAAAATGTTCAAATTGAAAATTTAAATACTGTAATGAAGTATCCTTGCTGAGATCCTTCGAACAAAAAAAAAGTTTATTTAAATCGGACTGTTCACTCAAAAATTATTAGGGGTGACAGCTTGCTTGAGCGGTTCAATGTTGAACAAAAAATTGTTCAAATCGGAAATGTAAATACGGGAATGAAGTATCCTTGATAAGATCTTTTGAACAAAAAAAAGTTTGTTGAAATCAGACTGTTCACTCAAAAGTTAGCATCGCGGGACAGGTTGTTTGAACGGTTCAAAGTTGAACCAAAAATAGTTCAAATCGAAAAATCAAATATGGGAATGAGCTGTACTCGCCGAAATCTTTCCAACAAAAAAAAAGTTTGTTCAAATCGTAATGTTCATTCAAAAGTTATTAGGGGGGAAAGGTTGCTTGAACGGTTCAATGTTGAACGAAAAATTGTTCAAATCGAAAATGTAGATACAGGAATGAAGTATCCTTGAAAAGATCTTTCGAACAAAAAAAAGTTTGTTCAAATCGGACTGTTAACTAAAAAGTTAGCATCGCGGGACAGGTTGTTTGAACGGCTCAAAGTTGAACCAAAAATTGTTCAAATCGAAAAATCAAATATGGGAATGAGCTGTACTCGCCGAGATCTTTCCAACAAAAAAAAGTTTGTCCAAATCGGAATATTCATTCAAAAGTTATTAGAGGGGGACAGACAGACAGACAGACCGACCGACAGACCGACAGACCGACACACAAATTCCCCATCTCAATACCCTACTTTCAAATTTTTAATTTTTCGATATTCATTTTACCTTTTTATTTTTTTAACTTGGCGATATTTTTTGGACTTGGCGATATTTTTTTTAACTTGGCGATATTTTTTGGACTTGGCGATATTTTTTAGATGCATTAAGCCAATTTTAATACTTTTTTCGTCTTTCTTTTATTTTTAACGGAAAGTAGGCTAAAAATTACAACAGCTAGAGGATTAAAATTTGCTATTAATATACCACATAGTAAGTGGAAATGTGCCTGCAAAATATTGTAACAATCTGAGACTACTCACTCTAAAATTGTGTGACTTGACATGGAATGACCCAATAAATGAAGTAATTGATGAATTAATGGATAAGAAAATGATAAGAGAATGAATAAATGAATGAGTAAACTTATATAAGTAAAGAATGTAAATGAATAAATAAGTGAACCTACACTGAAAAATAAGTGTTGTTTTTACAGTATAGTAGAACTAATGATTTGTATAGTAATTTTATAGTAATACACTGTAAAATTGCTACTTTTGCAGTGATAAACTGTAAATTTGCTAGTTTTACATTTCATTAGCGTGCATTTTACAGCTTTAAACTGAAACCCCTGCTGCCAGTATTATACTGTAAAAAAAACAGTTCATTTAAGTTAAAAACAACAGTTAATTCTATAAATAAATTAATAAATGAATGCATAGGGGAAGTAATAATTAAAATAATACTAATAAATGAAGAAGTACGTATGTAATTTAATAAATGAATAATGAATGAATAGGTGAATTAATAAGTAAAAGAATATTAATGAACCGAGAAATACGCGTAATTTAATAAATGAATGAATAAGTGAACCCTTAAGTAAAGGAATGTTACTGAATGAATAAATACATTGGGGAATTAATAAGTGAAAGAATACCAATAAATGGAGAAGTACGTATGTAATTTAATAAATGAATAAATAAGTGAACCTATAAGTAAAGGAATGTAAATGGATAAATACATAGCTGAATTAATAAGTAAAAGAATACAGATAAATAGAGAAATACGTATGTAATTTAATAAATGAATAAATAAGTGAACCTATAAGTACAGTAATGTAAATCAATGAATACATAGGTGAACTAATAAGTAAGAGAATATTAATGAACCAAGAAATACGTGTAATTTAATAAATGAATGAATAAGTAAACCCTTAAGTAAAGGAATGTAAATGAATGAATAAATACATTGGGGATTTAATAAGTGAAAGAATACCAATAAATGGAGAAGTACGAATGTAATTTAATAAAGGAATAAAAAGTGAACCTATAAATAAAGTAATGTGAACGAATGAATGAGTAAAATAATATTAATGAATGGAAAAATACGCATGTAATTTAATAGATGGATGAATGAATAAGTAAACGAAATGAATAAGAGTGCCTAGTATAGGAAAGGGCGGCCCCTGAGCCCCGGCATCGTGCATAGTCTCCAAAACGACTCACTTTGAGAAAAAAAAATTGTTAAATACATAGATCGTCAATCAACTTACGGTATAACTTTGATATACCCCCCCAAAAATTAAGCGCCGAATCTGGCACTCCTTTACGGACTTTTTAGGGTTGCTGTTTCTTATTTTGGTGTTGCCAATTTAGGTTTTTTTCAGGTTTTAAGTTTTTGCTGTTGCCAAATTTAGTATTTTCTTGAATTTTGTACCATTTTTTGAGTTTTTTTTTAAAGTTTTGTAGCAACAAATTTTTTTGTGGCAACAACAAAAACAGGTGTTTTTTCTTGGCGAGAAAAAAAAGTCGGCAAATTTCCGATTTGGGGGATATATCAAAGTAGTTCCCTACTTACTACAACCATGTTCTATTTCTATTGACTTTGAGAAAAGTGTTTTCTTATCTTTATATGCATAAAACATCTACTCTAAGGGCGCTTTTCCACTTGACGACACGACACCGACGAAAGTCGGACGGAAATACTGCAACGATAAGTACCGTATCGCGTCGTCTACAGCACTGTATTTCCACTCAACCGATATCGTTTCTCCGAAACGGTCATTTTCCACCGCATTTTATTTCGAACCACCGGTGTGCTCGCATGTATATTATTATGGCTCCTCAATTTAACAGACTGCGACTGTAAGATTTACTTTACCTCCGCAAAAAGAGGAAACAGATTAATAGAAGATATTGGATGCATGATACTCACAAATTTATTTCATTCCCACCTTGTTTACTAAGAACGAAACGCATACATCAGAATGGAAATCTAAGCTTTTCTGCAGCAATAAAGATCGTCTGAGCAACAGAAGTGAAACAAACTATTAAGTAAAATGAATAAAATTATTTTATTGCTATACATTCTTTATTTATCGTCTGAAAATTTAAGCTTATGCAGCAATGTTAAATTTAAATCCCATTTCTATGTGTTGCTTCCTCGAAGAAAGTAAACAAATGAATGAATGTCGTCCCGATTTTAAAGGCGAGACGGCTGCCATCCGACACGAATGGGACTACAAACGACAGCTTTCAGTCGGAGACGACACAATCGTCCTGGAATCGGGAGATGGAAAAGCGCATAGCATATTTTAATGCATTTTGCGTGATCCAATGTCGGATGACGACAATCGTGAACGATTTATCGCTGTCGTGTCGGTAAGTGGAAAAGCGCCCTAAAAGGTATGTGTCCGGGGAAAACTCGGAAACTGCCCAACCGATATCGTTCAAATTTTTACAGCAGGCGCGGGTCAGCGCAGGGGAGGTTGTTAGACCAGGTTGGAAAAAAATCGATCAATAGTTCTTTGTTCATTCGAAGCTTAAATTTCTGGCATAAAAATGCCTCTATCTGGAGAAATAATTATCGTAACGTCTTGATCTTGGTCCCATAGGAAAGATTACGAAAAATCCTATAATAGAACATTTTCTACCTAAGGTGCCGCGAGGAGGATGCCGGAAAATCACGTGGAAACGATTTATACCCCCTTAAAGTTTGTGAAAATCATATTTAAATAACCGTTGCCATTTGCTTCAAACGTAGAAAGATTGACTTAGGCATTTCAATGCAAAGTGAATTTAGCCAAGGCTCAACTCGATCTTTGCAGTTTTCGGGATTGCCATTAAATGTTTTGAATTGAAAAACATTACTCTTTCGCCATTTTTTTTTTAATTTACTGCACGAACGCAAGCCGTGTGGGTACTGCTAGTCTAATATATATTTCATATATATATATACATAATTTAATCTCTTATACATAACTATTATAAATATATACAGTACAAATATAACCACTATTTACAAGATTTGTAATTCTCTCCACAGGCCCGAGGCGCACCGAGATCCTGTACATCCGCAGCCCCATGCGGGAGGAAGAGGGGGAGGAGGGGCGGCCCTACGTGAGGGGGGAGGGCGGCGAGCTCCTGCGCAGCGTCAGCGAGACCGCCCTCAACGTGGACGACCCCCACCTGAGGGTGCCCCCCGCCTCCTACAGGCACGGGCAGGAGCCGCCCCCACACGAGCAGCTCAAGTTCTCCAGGTAGGGAGAAAACTCTTTTTTTTTTCACTTCCTAAGAAGTATTGTGATCACGAAAATAATTTCTATCAAATTTCGGTCTAAATTTGGACTTTGCTCATCCCCCGAATGAATGTTGAGTGGATTTTTCGACCTGTCAGCACGTGCCATAGGCACCTATAAACATATAAATAGCCGAAATATCATTTTTGATCATCCTTGAGTTACGACGTTACTTATACGACGAATTTTCTCATGACTTCTGCATTAGGTAAAATGAAAGTACGAAATAAGTTTAGCCTGTGTGCGGAAAAGTTGCCCCTTATGAAGCTTATTTATTGTACAAAATTTTAGCAAAATAAAATAATATCTTTATCTGCCTATCTGGCCTTGAATTTTAAGTATTTTGCTTAATTTCTCACCTATATGGCAAAAACGAAATGATAAAAGTATAACATATCTCATTTGAAGTTACGAATGATTGGCACTGAACTTTATTATTTGAAATAAATAGTCAGTTAATAAGTGAATGACCTTGGTAGTTGTAGGATGATCTTTAAGTGTACAACTGTACATTACGCTTGCGCACCGCGCTTTCTCTTCCTGGCAGCCCAATGTTTACGTTCACTTATTTTGCTACTATCAATTGCGGTTTTTTTTCTTCGAGTTAGCTGAACTCCAATAGTAAGAACGTTCTTTTTAGTTTATATTACGTGTAAGCCATTTTTTCCCGTCCACGTGAGTACTTATATGTATTTATCACACGTTACTTAAGGTATTTCAAAATGCCCAAGACTCGATCACAAGACTGAAGTCCATTGTTTGGAACTCCTGAAATCTTCAAACATAATATTCTACATACGTATTCGAGTGTTATAAGACATATATACGCCTATTATTTTTATAAACAAATTAAAAGGAACCTGCCTATATGGATGTGTGTTCCCGGGTAAGGAATGATCTTAAATGCTTATGGGGGGAAAAATTCACTTCCTTCTATATCGATCAACAAATATAATCTAAGGTAAGATAATACTATACGAAATATCGTAATGTTGAAAAAAATTTAAAACAAAAAGATGTACTGTTTTTTTTTCAAAAGGGTTGTGTCTTTTAGAAAATCAGTTGAGCGAAATCTGTTTGATATTGCATTACGAAAATGCAAGGAATTTGTTCTCTGTTCTTGCAAAATTAAAGTTCCTATAACTGAAAGGGCATTTTTATTGGATCAAAGAACACTAGGTAAAATGATAATTGGAAACGCTGATACAAAAGCAAGCAAAATTATTGAAAAGTGACTAAAACGGTACGGCAGAGCAGCTGAAAGAGCTAAAAATACTGCAAGATATTGTGGAAACAACAGGTAGACTTTCTACTTCTAATACAGGACAGATTTTGAATTTTTCTAATTCTTCTTCTTCTCACGAAAATGAAGTTACGATTTCTGCCTATGAACAACTTAAAACGAAAAGCACAATTATAAGTCAAGATTCTCCTTCAACTTCGCAAATGAGAACTAGACTTCCAAATGTAGCACAGGCCTGTGACAGAACTGGTGTGTCCGATAGGTCAGCTTCAATCCTCATAAATGCTGCTTTGCAAGATATAGGAATAATTACGAAAGAAGATTCTTCTAAAGTAGTCGATCGTAGTAAAATTAGAAAGGAAAGGAATAAAACTGTCTTGATTTGAAAAGGAAAAATGAAGAACTCTCTTCATCAGAAGAATATGGATTGTACTTCGACAGTCAAAAAGACAAGACTTTAATTCAAATTAAGGAAGGAAAAAGGAGAGCTAAAAGAACAATCACAGAAGAGCATATTGCTTTAGTTTTAGAGCCTGGATCTAAAAATGTTGACCATGTCACTCCCAAATCTAGTAGTTTAAATGCCATAAAAATTAGCATATTAAGTTTTTTAGAGAAAAGTGCTGACATTTCTAAGGTACAAGCGTGTAACGGAACAGTGGTCAATACAGGATCTAAAAATGGTTTAATAAGACAAATTGAGCTCTCTGTTGGACGACCTTTACAATGGTTTATTTGCTTATTACATACTAATGAATTACCGATACGTCATCTAATGGAGCATTTTGATGGAACAATTACAGCCCCTAAAGGGTTTTGTGGAAACATTGGGGGGAAACTAGAATCTTGTGAAGGTATGCCTGTAGTTCACTTTTGAAAGGATACAAGTAACTTTGCCCGAGATTGCCTTTAATGAACTTAGTACGGACCAGGGGTATCTCAACGAAATGTGAACTGGAATTTCAAATGGAAAAATTCCGTTCAACTTGTCACCAAATGCTCCAGAAAAAATGAGTCATGCCAGATGGCTAACGAAAGCAAATAGAATTTTGCGGCCCATCGGAGAACTTGAGAATATTAACACAATATGTTATTAGAGTAGGCATGCATATGGTTTGATATTAAATCTAAATCATTATGTCGGTATGGTAGTCAACATTTTTACAGCATAATAAAAAAATCTTGATTTCTACCTAAAGAGCTAAAGAATATAGTAGATAAAACACTGCGATGAAACGTTTATTTTGGGAATCCGGAGAAAATTATACTATCTATGCTGTCTGATGATCGAATACACGTGAGAAAGTTGGGCCTTCAAAGATTTTTAGAGTGTAGACGGATGGCTGAACTCGATAAAAATGTTCGAGAATTCAAGATTCTCATTGTACATTTCAACGTAGATAACTATATGGATTTAATTGACTGGAATTCAGTTAACCTTACCGAGCACCCGATTACGAAGTCTATTTCTTCTAATGAGATGAACTAGATGATGATTCTGGATATTCCTGAGGATATTAATATTTTAAAATATCCGTGCCATTCACAAGAAGTAGAGCGCTGTATGAAAATAGTTACTGATACATCAGCAGCTGTATGTGGCAATGACGCTCTGGACGGATTTATTAGATCAAGGATAGCATCGAGAATTTTGTTGCCTAAATTTGAAACTAAAAGACAATATTGTGAAGTTCTGGAAGACAACTAACCTAAATATTTAAAGACAAATTATAGGAGTTGTAATGGAGCTTGTTATGCAGTCATCTTTACCTGACGAGATCTTGGTTTCTTTTCTCAAGGAAAACATGCAAAGAGCGGCATTAAACTTTCTTAAATATAACGATTTTATGGAATTTTCTATGGTGAATAGGCAGATGAAGATAACTTCGTAGGAAGCTAAAACTTCAAAGATATGGTTACACTTATAGGTGGCAACTTTTCCGCACACAGGCTAATGAATTGCGATAAACTTTTTTTTTTTCGAGCGTTTTCACTCAACCCTATTCTGCATGTACGTATGTATGTATGTGGTAGTAACGTATAACAAAGGTACCAGGTAGATGAATATTACTACGATACATTCTTTATGTACTCGTTCATTGTACACACGTAAGCATTTACACGAGGAGGGAATTGGTGAAATTTAATAAAGGATGATAATAAAATGGATATTCAAGTTAAACATCTTTCGGCTTGAAATTTTCGCAAACGCAATGCTTCATTTAAGCGAGTATTACACACAGGCTCGTCATTTCGAATTTTTCCAGGGGAGGGGGGCAAAGAGGCAAAAACCACGCCTACTTGCATGTAAATATATTGATTTCCCGGAGTCGGGGGAAGGGGGGGCAATTGACCAACATGAACCTCGAAATGACGGGCTTGATTATTACACATATGAATATTCGCTCTCCCCAACTTCCAATTCAACCGCAAGTTCAAGTTACCATTCAACCACCTTCCAAAAAAAGCACAGCACACTCGGGGATGTTTCCTTCCACGAAGTTGACTGAAGTGTAGAAGTAGTGGTCAAATCGGGCTTTGGGTTGAACAAATTTGCCTACCTATGATACCCGCTTTAATCACTTTTAAGCGAGTATCACACACATGAAAATTCTTTCAACCCAACTCCGAACTCAACTTTAACTTCAACTTATCGTTCAACTGCCTGCTAGAAATTGCATAGCACGTGAATCTTTTCTAGCCGAAATTGAAGATGGGTATCACACAGAATAAAATCTGTTCAACCCAAAGCCCAATTTAACCGGAACTTAAACTTTTCATTCAACTGCCTGCCAAAAAAGGCACAGCACACGAATGTTTTCTTATAGAAGTTGAGTAGAAAGTAGAAGTTGTGGTTGAATTGGGCCTTAGGTTGAACGAATTTTGCAATGTGTGATACCCTCTTGACTGGAAAGTATAAGTTGCGGTTGAATTGGAAGCTGGGTTGGACAAATTTTTCTACGTATGATACTCGCTTTAATCACTCTTAATCGAGTATCACACATAGGAAAATTCTTTCAAATTCAACCGCAACTTCTACGTTTCGGTCAAGAAAGAATCACACATTGCAAAATGCCTTCTACTTAATGCGCAATTCAACCACTACTTCTCCTCTTCAGTCAACTTCGGCAAAAAAAAAACATCCGCTTGTTGTGCTTTTTCTGGCAGGTCGTTGAACGATTAGTTCAAGTTGCAGTTGAATGAATTTTCCTATGCCAGTTACCGACCAGTTCTACTTCACAAAATAGAAGAATTTGCATCACGTTTTGAATGATAATCACTGTCTTGTATTCCTAGGTACCACAGAACAGAAGGTGACGTCATAGTCGCAGATGACCCATCAGAAATGGAGCGACACTACCACCCACACGGCGCCCCTTGGGTCCCTTTCAACCAACAATTCGAACATCCCCGCCCAGGCAGGTGGGACGGGCCAGACTTCAACGCTCCAGACTACAGGCGATACCCACAAGAACCTCCCCACGGGTTCCAGAGAGGGCCTCATTCAACCATGCAGCCACATCCAATGTACCCATATCCTGACCAGTTCGCTCCTCACCATCCAGGACATCATCACCATCATCCGGTTCCAGATCAATACAGAAGTCAGCAGGGCCCACATCCGGACATGTACCGTCATCAGGATCATAGACATGCGCAGAGGCAGCACATTCAGAGGCAGCAGACTGTTGAGCAGGCCGCTTCAGAAGCTCAACCTGCTGATGAGAATAATGATGATTCCAGGACGGTCGTCATCAGTCCAGCACCACCAGCTGAAGATCCTCCTCCTGAAGAGCCACCGGCTGAGGAATCACCAGAAAGCCCCACCGAACCAGCTGAAGATGAGAAAGATCCAGAACCAGAAGCTGAAGAAGCAGCGGAAAAGGAGGAAGAACCAGCTGCAGAAGAGGGGAACGGTGAAAATCCAGAAGAGCCACCAGCTGAAGAAGCTGCAGAAGAATGTCCTCTTCAGCCACTATCAGCTGAAGATTCAGAAGCGACCAGGTTAGAGGATACGGACGCTGTTGACAGTCGTGAAGCTCAGGAGGATTCGGACAGATTAGGATTAAGGACAACTGAAGATGAAAACTCCAGACCAGAGGATCACCTCTTGCTCCACACTGATGGTGAAGATGAGGACTCAGATTCTGGGATTGGCAAGGATGGGACAGCCTTGAGGCTTAAAAAGTCTAACTTGATGGAAAAGAAGTCTTTGTTTACCATTGCTTATGATGGCATGCAGACTAGAGGGCTAAAGTCTGCTGGAGAAAGAGATGATTCGCCTTGACATGAGACCTTGAAAGTTTAGGATATATTGACTACATAGAAGTCGATATTTTAACTTGTAAGTCTTTTCAAAGACATTAAACAATTTTTCAAGATGTTTTCAAAGTTTCTGCGAGTGAAAGGAATGATTCGCCTTGACATGAGATCTTGAAAGTTTAGGATATATTGACCACATGGTGGTCAATGTTTTAAATTATATTGGTCTTTCCCTCTTCAAAACAAAATATACTCTCTATACGTGCATTACGAATCATTTCATTACAAGTTGAAGACAATTTTTAGCTTTCTAGTCATTTTGTACTCTAGTTGTCAAGCATACTTGATACGGTTGAAACAAAAACAATTTTCAAGGAGTTGTGAGTCTGCGGGTGGGAGTATTCTCCTTGACGTAAGACCTTGAAAGTTTAGGTTGTATTGACCACATGGAAATCAATATTATGAGTTATATTGATTTCTGCCTCTTCAAAGACATTAAACAGATTTATACCAATGCCCCCTTAATACTAAATACCTGTCTGGCAGCGATGGATCCAAACAGTTGGAATCAAACTTTTGATTGGTTAATTTCTGAGTTTAAAATTAGAAGTCAACCAATCGTTAAAGTCTCTCTTAGTTTCTTTGTTTCGAAGAGCTCCGATAGATGGCAGTGCGCTCCGAACAGAAGGCTCGTTTTTGCTCTATGTTAAAACCCATAGAGCGATTGGCATTTATTATAAAGGAGGCATTGCATATTCAAGCCATACGTGCATTAAGGTAATCATTTCATTACAAGTCGAAAACAATTTCAAGTTTTCTAGTCATCTTGTACTCTGGTTGGTGAGAATACTTGATACAGTTAAAACAATTTTTCACGAATTTGTTCAAGTTGACTGTGAGTTAAAGACTCCTTTTAGCAACCATTGTTTTTGGATTCAGTGTTTTAGCAATTCAGTGGACGAATTAATGGACCAAGAATAGGGATATTAAGTTGCGTCCTTTACATCAACTTTTCTATGACAGTATTTTTGTGACCACCCAGAAAAAAAATCACGATCAGAACTAGAAAGCGCTTTTCCACTTAACGACACGATAACGACGAAAATCGGCCGATAATACCATTACGATAGGAATGGTATTGCATCGTATACTGCTCTGTTTTTAATTTCAGCCGATATCTTTTCGTATGCAACCGCTCTAATTTGAAAAAGGAAACGGATGAATGATTGACGTCCGACGCGAAAAAAACGACGCGACGGGGTGATTTCCAATAAAAATGGTCCGATAAACGATATTACCTCTGCGATATCGTCTATCGGACCAACCGACACAATCGCACCGATTGCACCGATATCGGATTGCGACAATCGCGTGCGATTTATCGCTGTCGAATATTGCTCTGTTTCTTTTATCAAACCGATATCATTTCGTGTGCCATTGCTTTAATTAAAAACAAAGGAAATGGATGAATGATTGTCGTCCGAGCGACGGGTGATTTCCGATAAAAACGGTCCGATAAACGATATCGGCTTGACGGAGACGACAGCATCAAAAGAGTACCTTTGACACAGTCGTCGTTAAATCGGTCGGTAGAAAAGTGCATAGTATAAGTTAATACATTTTGCGTGCGCCAATATCGGATTTCGACAATCGCGTGCGGTTCAGCGCTGTCGCATAATGCTCTGATTTTTATTAAACCGATATCATATCCTGTGCCATTGCTTCAATTGAAGAAAAAAGTAAATGAAGGGCCAGGGGGAAAAAGATGAAAGTCACTTTTTCGTCAATTTTGAGATATTAGCGCTATCTAGGGGCTATGAAGGAGTACTATCATCTGGTAGAACAAAAAGGGGGAAAAAAGATTAGAATCGACCGAAATGTGCATGAAAACTCTATTAACTACACAAGGAGTTACGAGAAATCAAATTTTGTTCTTCGTTTTTCTCGAAATCGCTTTTTGGTCACTTTCATCTTTTTCCCCCTTGGCCCTTCAAATGGATGAATGATTGTCGTCCGAACGACGAGTGATTTTCCGATAAAAATGATCCGATAAACGATATCTGCTTGGCGGAGACGACACGATCAAAGAAGTATTGTTGACACAATCGTCACTGAATCGCTAGGTAGCGAAAAGCACATGCTAATGCGTTTTGTGTCCGCCGATATCGGATAGCGACAATCGCGTACGATTTAGCATTGTCGAATATTGCTGTTTTTGTTAAACCGATTATCATTTGTATGCCATCGCTTTACTTTAAAAAAAATTAAATGGATGAATGATTGTCGTTCGACCGACGGGGTGCTTTCCGATAAAAAATGGTCCGATAAACGATATTAGCTCGACGATATCGTTTATCTACCTGACCGACACTCTCGTCATTCAATCGTTAGGTAAAAAAGGACATAGCATATGAAAAGCATTTTGCGTGCGCCGATATCGGATAGCGGCAATCGGGTACGATTTATCGTTGTCGTATCGGTAAGTGGAAAAGTGGCCATATGTCTACCAAATATTGTTGGTGTGCGAAGCAACTGGATTCCATTGTAAAGTGTGGTACTTGTCGAAATAAAAGATTTAGTTTTGAAAATCAACTGTGATAGAATGGAATTATGTGGAAAGTGTATAGAAATTCAGTGAATATTTATTTGTATAATACTTACATCCGTCCGACTTTTGACTACTTTAACAAAAGGCTTGAGCCTCTCACGGTAAAATTAAAGTTCTACTGTACACTGCCGTCTTTATGAACTGGAATTTTTTACAAATCTTGAATTGTAGTTTTTAACAGCAAAGGTATATACATTTCTGTTGATATTTTGTAAAATTATGCATTTTAGTTATGTACGCATCATGGTTTTTTCGAAGGTTTCTGAAGTATATCCTCTAAAATCTTTTACACCAAAAGCATTTTGTGTTTTTATGCTAGTTCTTTGTTGCTGCTAAATAGCAGATGCCTACAACTTCTTTTTTTAATTTCATGCTGCTACTCACTTTCATGGAATTTTTTAGGAACATATGCCTACATAAGCATCATGCGTCTCCTTATTTCGCAGTAGTTTCTGAAGAGCAAAGGCTTCAATCTTTTTTATTATATTTTATTTTTTTATTTTTTTATGTTTCCTTTTTTTTTACGCTATACTTTTAAGGATTTTCGAAAAAATGCATACGTATTGGGTTTCAATCAGCTCCTCGTTTCTTAGTAGTTTCTCAAGAGCATATGTTTCTAGCATAGTTTTGTATCATGCAGCTATTAGTTTCTCAGGAGCATATGCGCACAGAAGCCTGGGTATTATTCAGCCCCTTGTTTCATACTAGTTTCGCAAGAGCACATGCTGCGAGCATTTTTTATTTTATGCAGCTACTTAACCCATTTATGCCCAGTAGCCTAAAAATGGGACGCTTGTTAGTTGCTGCATACAAAAACTTGTAGTGGGTATATCATTCTACTCTAAAGCTGTTTTTCACAAGTTGAATAGTCCTCTTCTCGAGAAAACCAGTTGGAGCCACTAGTTGGACATCAGAGTTCATTTACTGATAGCTATTTTCAGACGAATCAGTCAAGCAAAGATCAAGCATGGGTAGCCACAGAAAGTAAGGTTTTTTTTGCGAGCTTATTTCTCATAAAAGCAAATTATTTTAAAGTGATTTGCTTAAAATTGATTAGAGATGTCTTGTGTAGTGTTACTTTGCCAAAGTAAAGTCAAGTAAGGTCGTATTTTGCTCACATATCTGCAAAATATCCCATAAACAGAACATTAAATAACTTAATAAATATGGCAACGGCGAACTATTTTAAGCCTAAATTGTATGTAAACCATCCCAAGTAAGAGTTTTAAGCTGATAAAAATTGAAAAAAAAGTGCTAAAAGAAACTTGGGTATAAATGGGTTAACTTTAAAGGAGTTTCTCAAAAGCGCATGGCTATAAGAGCTTGGTTTTCATTTTGCTTTTTGTTTCTTCGTAATTTTTCAAGAGCATAACGGTCAAACATTTTTTTCTAATGTTTCGCAGCAACTTAATTTTGAGGAGTTTCTCAAGAGCATATATGCCTAAAGCATTTTTTATTTCATACAATACCTTGTGTTTCTGAAGAATTTTTCAAGAGCGCTTTCCTGTCACATTTTGAATTTTATGTAGCTCAAGATGTTTCTTAAGCACTAAATACGGGTTGCTTCTAGCTGTACATAGAAATAGAGGAACTCAAACCTAACCATGATAAGTTCATGGCTGAAATGTCTTTTTTAAATCTTGAATTCATTTAAAACAGCTTCGAATATATTTTTTTTTACTGTGATCAAAGTTTTTATGTAGCAATATATGGAGCAGTCAGAAACAAAGAGATGTAATTGGAAAAATTAAACATTCGATGCGTTTTGGGGCAAGTGATAGCACTAGTAGTAGATTTGGTAAGTACTGTTCTATAGCATGATTTAGACAAAGGTTCCCAACCTTGGGGTAATTCCTTACCCCAAAGAAGTTGAATGATATTTTCCGAGGGGTAAAGTTAAGGGCAAGGCTTGGTCCGTTGTTCGGTCACAAAATAAAATTATTAAAAGATCATGTGCTTCAAATCCAGTTATCGAATTGGAAATCATAGGGTTATTCTTAAAGAAACATAGGAGGAAGACACTTTGGAGACTTTTAGTGTGGGGATTATAAACTTGGAGACAGGCTTATGATGTGCACCGGCTGAAACTACACCAAAAAGCGATAACTTTTTTTTTGACTGACCTTTTTTTTGGGGGGGGGGGATTGAGGGTATTAGCTAAAATATTTACCAATTTACGGGTAATAGTCTTTAAAAGGTTGGGAACCAGTGATTTAGGAAAAAAAAAAGTCAATGAAAGCTTGCCTAGAATTTTAATTTTATACGCTTTGGTACTCAAACCTTTAAATCCACTTACTTCTCCATGTTTCTTACTGTCTCAAACTGAAAATTGAATTGTTATATAGTTTTTATCAATTTTTATCACTGTATCATGTTTTTTTAATCACTTCATCACATTTACAATGCCATAGAATGTGTAATAAAATTATGGTGAACTTTCCGTTTACTTTCCGTTACAATCTTTACTTTATGCACAACTCAGGTACGGATACAACGGGATGATTGCCTTTCCATTGGGGGACTCACCGCTGGTAAATTTTGGACATTGAAGTTCAATAAGGCATTGTTCACTACCGTTGATGCTAGCCAGTGTTGCCCACTAGGGTGGAGCGAAAAAAATGAATTTTTGAGTTTTGTAAACGGGTACCTTTCATTTGCTGTGAATGAGGATAAGTACCAATTCTGTAAAATATTTCACTTTTGCGACGTCATCTTTAGTCTGCGCATTTGGCCTAAAGTTTTGAAATTTGTGATTTTTTTTAGATTTTTCAAATTTTTTTTTAAAATATTGAAAATGATAAAACTAGTGACGGATGGTTATTAAATGGAAGAAAAAGGTTTGAAATATATAAGGAATTTTTTAAAACCATTTTAGATTATGATTTCAGTCTGCGCATTAGGTCCAAAGTTCACCAAATTGTCCGAAATTTCCGATATTTTCAATATTGAGAAGAAATTTTATAATTTCATATTTCCTCTCAATTTACAGTGCCTTTAAAACATTCTCTTAATAATTTTGTGGTTTCTTTGAACTACTCAACTTTTTGCTTGCTCATTGAAATACCCAGGACTCACCACGAGGAACTGGCAGCACTTTGGGTGCCACTCCCCTTGCTTCCAACCAATGAGACAGTGGCGTATATAGGATTTTATTTCGGAGGGGGCCCATATAATCAAGCTTAGCCCCCCCCCACCTTTCTCTTTTTTTTTTGCTATTACTGTAAGACAGGTAGACATTTTCAAATTGAATTAAAAAATTGTGATTTTTAGAAAAGGTAGAAAATTACGAAATTTTAGATTCCCTTCAAAAAATTTTTCAAAATTGAAATTATTTATGCTACCTTTGATGACGTTGAAGGATCAAGACTCCTCTGGGAAACTTATTGAAACTTAAATTCTAAACACGC
>JAXGGA010009107.1:0-53071 GCA_038373865.1 Uloborus plumipes | reverse complement strand
TCCTCAACCGAAGACATAATCCAACCCGGAATCCAAGAGATGAAGCCAAATGGTTTTCTATTCAAGGTGTTAAAAACTGAGGCCAATGTAGACATCTTACAACTGTTTATCCAAACGGGAGATCGTGCTCTCAAAAATGAGACACAGGCTTTCCTCAACAATGTACCCGAGCCATTACCCGTAGGAAGTGAGACTTCGTTGCTTGTCCGTAGTGGGTTATTCTTCGATGGAGTATTACCACAGTGCTTAGAGAAGTCAGAAGGGTGGAGCGTAATAGGGAAACAATCTTCAGGCGATAAAAAATGGTACGGGGAGTTCACCAATGCGTCTGTTTCAGCTACTGACATTGATTTGAGCTCGTTAACTCGGGAAACAGCTGTGAATTATACATATATGGTAAGATCTTTCTCTTTTCCGAACAGAACGATCACATGGAATCTATCAGGGATGACGCTAAAGCCACGGAGCGACGGACAGATGATACTGTCTGGTTCTAAGGAGCATGCTATTAAGGTTATTTCGAAATCATTTACTAGAGGCGCTGGCTCAGAAGATAGGCAAACGTCTGAATTTGAAACCAAGATAACCTCGAACGTCCATGCTTTCATAGAAAGTGATATAGGTGGCACTGGACGAAACCAAACTTTGGTCTCAAAAATAAACAACTCGGCACTGACTGTCGGTGGACAGTTTTCTGGGGGAGGTCCATGTGGCACGGACACCATACAGACCCTAGTAAATAAAGAAATACGCAATAAAGTCCCTCCGAAAATTAAGGCAAATCTGGACAGGATGAGCTTTGCTCCGGTCTCGTTGTTCGCGATCAAGAATTTGCTCTTCCCCAAAAAGAATTACATAAATTTCGAAAAAGTGGCTATACCGGGCGACATGCTTATTATAGGAAACTTTGGTTTTGATTCAAAAGATAAAAAATGAGATAGTCTATTTTTGGAGAACACAATTTTTCATCGTTTTAAAGACGCCTAACTATATGCTAACCCATAAGTGGCTAGCGTCCCTTTATAGGTACGGTCCAAAAAGTGTGTCTAAATTTACCAAAAATGAACTTTTCAACCTAATAATAGTGTTCAATTATTACTTTGGTATTGTTTCAATTCAATATTAACAGATTGCAGCACATAACCATTGTAAAATGTGTTCTGTAGCCGCTTTATTATGGTCTTAATCAAGAATTACATCGTTTTCAATCTCAAAAACGAAAAGCTAAGTTTATAAAATTATTCCCAGCTTTCCAGTTTATGTTAACTGCTGCTTTTATTTCTTCTTATAAAATGTCTTTTTAAATATTATATCGTAGGCAGAAAAAAAAATAGTAAAAAAATATTTACCCTGTGGTGCCTATAGCATCTCTTTTTGATGACGATTTTTCTTTTTTTCATAAAAAAAATTTTTTTTACTTGATAGTTTTTAAATTATTCTTCCTGTCCATTAATTACTATTTGTAACCAGTATACAAAATATCTTTGGAAAAAAAAGTGTCAGGCATTAATGGGTACAAAAAAAAAACCCTAAGAAGAGTCCTGTAAGATAGTTGAACCATCCTCTTTTCGCACAGATGATGGGGCTTCACTTGTAATAGCCCGAAATAGCTATTTGCTTAGAGTTTTCAAACTCTTTTTTAATATTTTATTTATGTTTTTAAACACGCTGTCTTGTATTTTTAACTTTAATACTTGTTAAATTCATATGGTGTTTGTTCCTCATGAAATATGCTAAATATAGTAGAGTTTGGGCACTTCCAAAGTTAAAGAATTTTGATATCTTTCTTAGAGTCGAGTACTCGAAATTTGGATATGATGCTCGCAATAACTTTAGTGAGAACAAATAATGCAGATAAAGCGCCGAGTTGATACAATTCTTCAATAATAATAATTTCATTTTTCAAATAAATTTGAAAGAAATAAATAATAAATAGAATAATATTTTTTCAACAAAAATAACTCTAAAGAAAAGAATTTTTTGGAACAGTTTTGTAAAGTTTCGGAGGGTTTTTAGACCCTAAATAACCAACCCTTAAATACGGTACAGTCCAGGAGGAGAGCATGCTTTCACTTAGTCCCTTCCATTTTTTGGCTTAAATTTTTCAACAAAGTAGTTGCTTTATCTTGATTCCCCTCTTAACCTATTTATGCCCAAGTTTTTTTTATTAATTTTTTTCAATTTTTATCTGCTTAAAACTCTTTCATGGAATGCTTTACATACATTTTATGCGTAAAACAGATGTTAAGGTTTGGTAGGTAGGTTAAAATTTCATAGTGGACTGTAGATTCAAAATAAATGTTCTCTTCACTTAAGTAGATAAAATCAAACTCTTGACATTTTATAAAAACAAAGTTTTAATTACATATTTAAGTAAAATGTAAAATAATATTCTCCGCCAACAATCGGCGAGAAAAGCAACGCTCCTTCCATCAAAATATTTATACTTTTCTATCTCTTTTCGTTTTTTGTTGCCATTACAAAAAACAATTGATAGCGCAGACGATAAATGAATCAAATAAAACAAAGAAATATTACAAAACAATTGATAGCGCAGACGATAAATTAATCAAATAACTCAAAGAAATATGAACATCGCAGACGATTTATAAATTCTCAACAACAGATCGCCGCTGCCATATTTATTAAGTTATTTAACGTCCTGTTTATGGGACACTAGGTAGATATGTGCGCAAAATTCGACCTTACTTGACTTTACTTTTGGAAAGTAACATTACAGAAGGCATCTGGGATCAATTTCAAGCAAATCATTTCAAAATAGTTTAATTTTATGAAACAAAATCTAGCAAAAAACACTTTCTGCGGCTGCCCATGCTGGATCGTTGCTTGACTGATTTGTCTGAAGATAGTTGTCAATAAATAAACTCTAATGTCCAAATAGTGGCTCTAACTGGTTTTTTCAAGAAGAAGGACTACTTAACTTGTGAAAAACAGATTTAGTAAAATGATATACCTATTACAGGTTTTTGTATTACAGGTTTATGTATCTGTAATAGGTGTACAGGTATACCTATTACAGGTTTTGTACAATACCTTACAGGTATTGTAGGGTTTTGTTTACAGGTTTTTGTATACCTATTACAGGTTTTTGTTTGTAATCAACAAGCGCCCCATTTTTAGGCTACTGGGCATAAATGGGTTAAAATAAGTGCAACATCTTTTTCAGTCACGAAATAAAGTACACAACTCGCCAGGTTAATTGCCGCAGTTGTTAGTTTTCATAGTTATACCCACACAATACACTGATAATTATTTCGCTTGATACAAAATAAATAAAAATTCAGCTTCAATTTACTTTTTATTAATTCTCGGGATATTTTATCATCCTGGTCTATTAATAGTCATGATCAACAACTACAAAATGGGTCAATTTTTTTACGTTATTGATACATTTTAAAAAACTGAAATTTTATACCGAAAATTATAGCTCTAATAAAGTAAATATGACTTTAAAAATTTTTTTGAGCATGTTAACACTAGAAATGTTTAAAGAAGGTCACATTTTACTAGCTTCATTTTAAAGCAACACAAGTGTTCATATAATTATTAACTAAACAGGATTTTATTTAACTTATTTATATTTCATAAGAATAACTAAATTAATAAGTTTTCAAGTTAAATAGAATATATTGTTTATTAACCCATTTGTGCAAAGTAGCCTAAAAACGGGATGCTTGTTAGTTACTGCATACAAAAACCTGTAATGGGTATATCATTTTACTCTAAAGCTGTTTTTCACAAGTTAAATAGTCCTTCTTCTTGAGAAAACCAGTTAGAGCCACTGTTTGGACACCAGAGTTTATTTATTGACAGCTATTTTCAGACAAATCAGTCAAGCAACGATCCAGCATGGGTAGCCACAGAAAGTAAGTTTTTTTTTGCGAACTTATTTTTCATAAAATTAAACTATTTTAAAATGATTCGCTTAAAATCGATCAGAGATGCCTTCTGTCATGTTACTTTGCACAAGTAAAGTCTAGTAAGATCGTATTTTGCTCACATATCTCCAAAGTATCCCATAAACCGGACGTTAAATCTCTTCTCTACTCTCTACTAATAATAAAGCTGAAGGTGGGTCTGTCTTTCCTTCTGTCTGTTACGCGCGTAGCGCCAAAACCGTTCGGTCGATTTTCATGCCACTTGGCACAAAATTAGTTTGTAGCATGTAGTTTTGCACCTCGAAGCGATTTTTCGAAAATTCCATTTCGTTCTTTTTCTATTCGAATTCTTAGCGGAAATTCGATAAAATAGGAAAGAAATATTTCACACACATTTTCAAGTCTTATGTCATTTGAAAGCTTGAAATTTTCTGCATAAAATGAAGTTTTTTCGAAGTTTCTACGATCATCAGGAGAGCTGTAACAATTGTTTTTAGAATCCCGGAATTCAAGGCTTACCTACAGTAAAGCAAGCCAAATGATTCTAAAATGGTTTTGCTCGAGAATCAAATTTGTTTGAAAAGAGAGATGAAAAGAATTATTTTATCAACGGAAATCAACTTTTCATGTTGTTACCATGGTTACGTTTTCATACCTTTTTTTGTTTCGTTCTTTTTGCAGCTTTGCCAGAAGTAGTATTTTTGATACTACGGTAGTATTTTTTCGGCCCAAATAAGAAGCGTAGTATTTTTCTGGCAACCCTGTTTCCAATATACTAATGACTTAATTAAAAGATTTGGCGGATTTTTTTTTTTTTTTCATTTTCATAGATGTCGCATTTCAGCAATATTGATTTTGGCAACATTTGTAAACAGTAGTATTTTGTAGTATATTTTTTTAGAGGAGGCGTAGTATTTTTCTGCTTCGATTCTCTGGCAACCCTGTCTTTTTCCCGGTGAAAATGTGCTTTGGGACGCTGCTTGGCGCGTTTTTGCGTGGCTCGCGGAATTGAAAGCTCCGAGAGAAACTAGGCAAAATAGTCAGGGTTACCACGCTTGGCGCACCTATCGCCCATTTAGCGAGAAAAGGGTACCTAAAACACAGATTAACCAAATATCGGATCAATTGCGATATTGCATCGTTCTTTTTAAAATGTTTCATTTCGGAAAATGTATTGTTTTGTTTTTAAAGCTAGGAAAGAAAACTTTCTTCTTTTTTAAACTTTGGTAAGATATCTGTTGGTTTCTTGGAGCAACAAAATTGTTCTTATTTTCTCTTTTGGCTTAATTTTGTGCATTTTCCCTTGGGGTTGCATTCGAATGCCCCAAGGGGGTGTTTTACCCTTTTTATGGAGTAAATCAGCGTTAATTTCAATGCAGACAAAAGTGATATGAATTGGCGCGACCACTTGGCGATATATCGCCAAGCTTTTGGTTGCCAAGTATTCACCCGACAAATTTGGCGAAAAAAAATTATTATTGTTTTTTATTTGGGTTCAATTTGGCGCTATTGGCGATATTTTGCGAAAAATCCACTGAATAATGTTAAAATTAGCGATATTTAGGAGATTAATCATTGTAAAACGTTTCTTTGCATTGTTTCGTGGTAAACTAGGGATATTAATGTTTGAATTGTTATCTTGCTCACTCCAAGCACTATTTTAGCACTTAAGGCATCTACTAAGAAATTTACACGTAAAAGGAAGTAGTGTGGGGTCCATACCAGATTTTTATATCATAGTTTGAAGGAATTATAGTTAAATTATAATAAAAAAAAAAAAAACATTTTTTTTTGCTTTTCAATTATTTAAAAAATGAACTTTTAATTTTATACCACGGGCAAAGCCGTGCGGGTACCGCTAGTAACTTAATAAATATGGCAACGGCGAACTATTTCAAGCCTAACATGTATGTAAACGTAAACTATTCCAAGTAAAAGTTTTAAACAGGTAAAAATTGAAAAAAATTGTTAAAAAAAACTTAACAATTTAAATAATAAATGGGTTAAACAGATTCTGGTTCCATGGATTCAGTAACCCAACTATTTTAATTAAATATAATTTGTTCCTTTCTTCCTATATAGCTTAAAGAACAATATTTTATGTAATTATAATTGTAAAATGAAAATTTACAGCATAAATTATCATAGGCCGAATCGCTCCTCATACTTCTCATACCATCTCTAATTTTAACCCTATGGTTCTTTTGAAAAAGGTTTATATCAATCACTGTCACTTGTAACACGTGGCTAACGTCACGCAAACGTCACGCTGACGTCAATTTTCATACTCAGCATTGTTGTGTTTCCAAACTGTAACCTTACGTGCGAACTGTTTTGAAATTTATTGAAAAATAATCGAATAAATTGTTTCTCTTTCTGGCTAATTTGTGTTTTATTTAGGCAGCTCGTCTTCATAATGTTATGAAATATTCAGACAATTCTTTACCCAGTAATGCCTAGCGTCCCTTTTTAGGGACGGTCGAAAAAGTGTATGAATTGACCAAAAACGAACATTTCAACCAAATAATAATCAATTATTACTTTGGTATTGCTTCAATTCATTATTAACAGATTGCAGCACATAACCATTGTTAAGTGTATTCTGTAGCCGCGTAACCAGCATACAAAATATCTTTGGAAAAAAATGTCAGGCATTAATAGGTTAATAAAGTTAAAAAATTCTAATTGCAGCCTTTGGATGACCTAACCGAGTTATCGGTTAGGGCAGGGATTCAAGTGAAACAGCACTGCGATCGCTTCGAATTGCAATCGCTACTGGAAGTGAATTACATTATCATCAACTTAACTTGGCATGACGTCACTACGGGTGGAGCCAATAAGCACTCAGCGATCTCCCCTTATTCGCCAAGTAGGCTGTGACGTTTTATCTAGCTCGTTTTTCATAGGCAAACGTCACGATGTTTTTATCAAGAAACGTTCTAATGTAATTCATTTCCAGTAGCGATTGTAATTTGCAATAGCCTGTTTCACTTGAATCCCTGCCTTTGTTGAGGATACTGCTGTCAAAAAAAAAGAAAAGAAAAGGAGGAAAAATCAATGTATTAAGAGTCGTAAAAGTGAAAAATGCATTTTCAATGTTCTGAGTGCAATTACAAACATAATATAAAGTGAACTATGAAAACAATATGATATTCATATACTTTAGAATTTAATTTTCTATATCCTATACTATAATACGAGAGATGTTTGTAATGTCGAAAATCGCCCCAGAATAAATAAACTCCGGTAAACTTGGGGGTCTGGGGTTTTTGGCCACGGAGAATCGATTGGCGTCGGTTTTGAAGCGCTACGGTCGAAAAGTTCGGAGTTACAGATAGGATTCATTAAATGTTTGAGAAGATTTCTTACTACGCCATTTTCTTTATGATTTCTCTTATTGTTACCGTTTCATAGCAACCGCGTGCTAACAATGGATTTCATATTTAATCACATCAGCTTAAATTTATGTTTTTATGGTATTTAACAAATAATTTTTGGCAACATGTTAGAATTGTTATTGGTTTGAAATTTAAAAGAGATCGATCAAAATAAAGTTAGAATTGGGTATGGGCAGCGGTAGAGCCGCTATATAGACAGGCCGACGCATCAAGCTTAAGTTTCACCACTTTGGATCCAACTTATTAACTTTCACTTTCATTTTTCATTGTTGAGGAATTAGGGTTACCAGAGCAAAGTTTCGGGACATTGCCAAGCTTTGTTAATTTACGTAAAAAGTTACCAAAAAGCGATAACTGGCCAGAAAAGACAATCCTCACACACGCGCTGGATCCAAAGTGGTGATTTTGATGCGTCGGCTCGTCTATATAGGGGCCTGAGGCCGCGGTAGTCCAATCTGTAAGTCGTCGGACTCGTAACCGGAGGGTCTCGGGTCGATCATATAGCCGCCGATCAAAGGTCCACCGTCTTCATTAATGGTTGCTGGGGGACGTTAAAAATGTTCGTGGTCACAAAATCCTCCAAGTGAAACGAAACATCCGGGGTGTGCTGGCCCAAGGGTTTACTCGGTCCTTGCGCCTTCTTCAAAAATGAGCACAGCGTTCTTCAGGGCCCCATCCCGGTTAAAAAGCGAGTTGTGGTATGTACGGGGGGGGGGGGGACCTGGAGTGTGAAGTGAAGTGAAAGTCAAAACCAACTGGAACCAAATGCGTACTGGAGAGCAGAGACTCTGCATCCATTCTCATCAAATCCTCCCGCGCCTTCGGCGCCAAATGAAATTAAATTAGGTGTGATTTTACGGTGAGCATGGATTAAATAAGGTTGTGTTTTTTAAAATAAATTACGGCTGTTTTGAATGCGTAATTGCAACCAGACTCAAAAATGCTTTTCAAGTTTATCTAAATAAGTACTTCGCACTTTAGAAAAAAACACGAGTTTACAAACCTCTTTTTTTTTTAACCGAGCGGGCTCGGTCCCCTGGTACACGTTAGGGATAATACGAGGAATGGTTGCCAAGTCGAAAATCGCCCCAGAATTAATTAACTCCGGTAAACTTGGGGGTCTGGGGTTTTTGGCCACGAGGAATCACGAGGTTTTGGTTTTTCTAAATAAATTTGTCAAAAATATTGAACTTCAACACACTTCAATCTTTACACTGCTCACTTTGTACCATTTCTTTAATTGTATAGTTTTTTTTATTATCAATTACATTTTATTTCCTATGACTTTTCAAACTTAATCTTTGTGTGGAATAGTTCCCTTTCCAAACTCTAACTTTGTTTAGAATAGTTTACAATGGTGCACTTTAACCGGTTATCTTTTCACCAATGGTTTCACAAATTTTCTTATGGCATGTATTGTTTTGATAAATCACAATTGAAAATTTAAATCTTCGAGTTAGCCTCGATACCTGTTTTCCTCGAGCGGAGCTCGGTCACCCGCTGGTAAATATAAATTTTAAACTTTTAAAAAGTTTTGTTACGGACACCCCTATGTCACAAATACCGTGAAATGCCCCAGCAGGACTGAGTTTAGAGCAGTAGTTGGAAAAACTACATTTTTTTTTGTAGCGTGCTACAACTACAACTACTTTGTTATAACTGTAGTTAACTACCATTACAACAACTTTTTTTTTTTTTTGAATGTAGCAACCACAAACCACTTTTCAAATGTAATCGTTACTTTTTAAAAATAAATAAATAAATAAAAAGCAAACAGGTTTGAGGATTGAAGGAAAAGATTCAAAAAGTGGTTTTGATTAAGTTATTAGCTCATTTGAACATGGAATACCACTAAGAATCATGGATTATTTCGCTTATTCCTCTTTGTATTTTTATAAATCTTATTTATAATTGTGTCCGCTGATGCACTCATGTGAGATCTGCACTATACTAGACAGCAGCTTAAGTTGACACTAAACGTCACTACGGGCGGAGCCAATAAGAGCTCACAAGCAGTTAGCGATCTCCTCTAATTCGCCAAGTAGGCTGTGACGTTTTATCTAGCTCGTTTTTCATAGGCTAACGTCACGCTGACGTCACGATGCTTTTGTCAAGAAATCTTGCAGTGTATAAACAGAATCGGTTTTACCTTGTTTCTTTCTTTCTTTTTTTTAAATTTATCTTTTTTTTTTCTTTTAACAAATATAAAAGTAGTTTCCAGAAGTCGCTATAAACTACTATTTTTTTATATTGCGCTACTCTCTACTCTACTTCTTTTTAAAAGTAGTACGCTACACCACAAACTACGAAAAAAGGTTGCTATACTACAGGAGTTTCGCTATTTGTAGCACGCTAATTCCAACCACTGGTTTAGAGCACAGAGAGGGAAGTTACAATCAGGGCGGAAAAGGAATCGAACCCGTAACAGTGGGATTACGAGAATAACTCGCTACCACCCTGCGTTCCCGAAGTCCATACCTTTTTTTCTTTTTTAATCACATTTTAAATACTTGCTCAACCTTTATTCACAAAATTGGAAACGATTAGGGGGCGACATCAATGGCAAAACACCAATGTTCCAAAACATCAATGGTATTTATTCATCGACCAAAAAACATCTTCGTTTTTAAAATTGTATCAAGCTCATTTTTGAACATATTACGAATATTCATGCATATTAATCAATGACTATTTTTTTCAAGTGTGCGAGTGAATTCATTTAAAGGTGCAAATATTCATTAAATTATTTATTTATTTTTTATTTATTTATTTAACAAATAAAATACTTGCGATTCATTTTAGTGTGTAATTCTCTCAGTTGAGCCTCTGGTGTTCGTCAGTGGATCGAATTTAGCCTGACTGAGCCAGAACTTTTACTTTTGCCAAGCTTGGTTTGAACTGAAGAGAATTAAGTGAAAAATAACGAAAAAATTGGCGAGAATGAGAACTGTTTCGATACATTCATCAACAGTTGAAGGAGACACGTGGTGATAGAATTATGGATATGTCGAAAGTGCGTTCGTGGGTGAGACAGTCATTCGGCGATCCCTCAAAACAATTCTCTCCACTTTCTCGATCATGTCGTCAGACCGGTTTGTGCGAGCTCGAGGTTGTTTCGGTTTGTTTTCACACGATGTTCTGCCTTCATTAAACTGTCGCACCCCCGAACGCACTTTCGACACATCCATAATTCCATCACCATCCTTCAATTGTCGATGAATTTTAATTGGTGTTACACCACGCAAATTCAGAAAACGAATGATTGCGCGCTGTTCATGTCTGGTAAACGTCGCCATTTTATGTATCGAAAACAGTTCTCATTCTCGCGACTGGCGTTAAAATTCCATTTGTCGCATAGTGTTGCCATCAGTGTGATATTTTGGCAAAGAACGCGCTCTCATTTTAAAACAATGTACAGGTTTCTATGTCTTTCCAGTCTGAAGGGAAAAAAAATCGGACTGCTTAGAACTTGAATGCACCTTGTATTTCCAGCTCCCTCTAGTGTGTTCTCCGGGAATTCAAGGTTGGTGCCCTTTTAGGGAACCCAGTCTGCCCCTAGTCCCAATCAAAGGATTCTCCTTGATTTAACCGAGTTCATTTCACCCTATTTTTAAAACAGTTTTTTGAACTTCATGGTTGCATTGTACTCCATAAATCCCTCTCTCTTGGCGGTTCCAAAGTTCAAAAGGTAACTTAAATGTTCACTTGAAATAATATGACTCCGTATGTTAGTATAACACCCAATACTTTCAGCATCAATCCATCCTCGATTGCGAACATTTTGCCACCTGTGACGGACAAATTTAAATCTTTGATGCATTTGTGAAACATTGAAAATGAAGCGCGAATCTCGTTGTCGTTCTGTCCCATAATCTCAGGGACGTGCTCACTAACCAGACATTTCAATTTCTCATTTTCACTTGAAATGCGAGATCCACTCTTCGTCAGTCTCCCAAACAAATAAAGGGACGACATGGAATTCCATACCAGATACGAAATGACGTATACTGATTTGAAGCTTCTGTCTTTCGAATGATACATACTAATCGTAATGTAAAATGAGCTAATGAACATGGCATAAAGGAACAAAGTGCACATGTTTAGAGCCTTATCGACGTTATTACTGATTGATATAATTTGGTTGAGAAGTTTTAGGCACCTCGATGCGTACTGTCTGTTAAAATCGCTTTCATGAAGCCATTTTTTAATTTGCAGTCTATAATCCAAAATTATATTGCTGATAGCAATGTACGCGTTATCACATAACATCCAAGTTAAGCTGGATATTGTGTAACAGGTACAAAAATTGGAAAGGATGCAAATGAGGATGAATCCGACGAAGCCGTCTCGGTATCTTGAAGGAACGACGTTTTTTGGGATCTGCACTTTTTGTTTGAGAACTTTCCATTCTTGGTGAAAAAAGTAAACTGCCAGAGTGAAAGTAAACGCAATAATCGACGTGAGGTTGAAAATGACATGCAGGTACATTTTATCATTTCCAATGCATCCCAAAGGGTTCAAATGGCGAGACATCTTACACAAATCCCGGATTGACAGGCTGATTAATTCGTAGTTCCAAACGAGTGTCAGAGTGATGAAGAATCCACAAGCGGTGCATGCGTACCAAGTGAGCAGTACGGAGAAGGTTTGCGTAATTTGCTGCACGAAGAGCAGGCAGACGCACAATGCGAAAATTTTGAAACTGCTCAAAAAGGAACACCAGATCTTGACAGCAAGGCGTTTGCAAGGGCTGGTAGTCGTCGGTGGTAAGTATACTGGAACACTATTGATGAGCATCAGAAGCGAAATAAAATAGAATGAATTCTTTCTGAAATTGGTTTTCAGATACATATCTATAACTCGACGGTAATTGTTGTTTATTGTCGTCGTAGGCTGTTAGTTCGTGGTCAATCTCATCAAAATGTCCGTTTTTCAGACAAAGTTTTTGGGACAAAGGAAAAAAAAAATGGTGGAGGACTTGGAGGATAAAGGGGCTGAATTACATTTTAAAAAATGAACACTCTCTACAGTGGTAAGCAATGGATACAGGTAAGCAAATAAAATGTGGAACATCAAACAGTAGATGTCAATACACCAATTTCATACGTATACTAATGACAAAACTAGAAAACAAAAAGGCTGCAACAATAAAACTTTGAACTTTAATAACTCGCAATTTCTGTTTTGTCACCTAACCCTTTCATCTCCCAAGGCATTCAATTGTTTATTGTCTACGTAGGCTGCTGGTTAACGGTCAATCTCATCAAAACGTCAGTTTTTCAGGCAAAGTTTTTGAGACAAAGAAAAAAAATGGTGCAACAATGCACTGCAAGCGTAGTACGTAATTCAGAAACGATTAAAGAGATCAAATAATAGAAATTGTACGAAGATGCATTCATAGGCTGCAAGCGCTGTGTCAAACTTGACTAATTGAAAAATAAAGTCCTTGAAAAGTTTTTTTTAGCTAAATTATATGAAATTACAAGAAAAGTGTAAAAAAAATAAGCCTCTTGATTAATTCCACTTAAGTTCAGTTTGAAATGCATTTGTTGACACGCGATGCAAAATTAGAATTACAGACTGTCAGACTATTCGAACGTAACAGTAAAACATGGAAAGAGAATACACCAATTTTCGAAAAACTACTTTAGAAAGCTTTCCGGAACATGCCAATAATTGAGAAGAAAATAAAGAAAGCTTTTAATCCCCAAATCCTCTTGTTGTGCTCTTTCTTAAACGTCAATCAACAATCGTTTTAAGGTACTACACATTGCTTTTAGTAATTATATTTTTTATTGTTCTTGGCACATCTTGGTAGAAATCTTTTTTTTTCCAGTGTGGAAAAAAAATAAAGTAGACAAATTCAGCGCAGCACTATTGATTTAACTATTAGAGTGCTGTCATGTTCCCCAGAGGCTGCTTCCCAAGTAACATTTTAATTAGTATATACAGGGTGTCCACTCCAATCGTGGACCAATAGCTAATTTCTAAACCGTTAGAGATAAGCATATAGTTTATTTGGGGAAAAATCTCCAAATTATGAAAGGAATTTTGGGTCTATTCAATGTTTTTCAAAAAGTCAAATTTTGAAAGAGTTACGAAATTTAAATTTTTATACAGCCCCCCAGTACTATCAATCATATTTAGTAAAACATTCTTGACACTGTAACGTTTAAAACTAAAAAAAAATCACTGTTCTACCACAAAAATTGACCGAGTTATGACGTTTTGAAAAATCAAGATTTTGCATTATATAATGACGTCATCGAGATATTGCTTAAGGGACCGTATGCAAAATCCTTCAAAATCTTGATTTTTCAAAACGTCATAACTCGGTCAATTTTTGTCGTAGAACAGTGATTTTTTTTTAGTTTTAAACGTTACAGTGTCAAGAATGTTTTACTAAATATGATTGATAGGACTGGGGGGCTGTATAAAAATTTAAATTTCGTAACTCTTTCAAAATTTGACTTTTTGAAAAACATTGAATAGACCCAAAATTCCTTTCATAATTTGGAGATTTTTTCCCAAATAAACTATATGCTTATCTCTAACGGTTTAGAAATTAGCTATTGGTCCACGATTGGAGTGGACACCCTGTATATTTCTCCCTTCAATCATTAAATTCACTTAGATTTCAGTCAATAATTCTCTGAAACGTGCCTATTTTCAATGCCAAATAACTGCGTGTGTTAAATGTCCAAGCTTTCACTCGGGACACTAAAACACTAATTAAAAATAGAAACCAAAGGTTTTATTTTTACTTTTGGTTTTTTAAAAGTATAAATGGGTTAAAATTTTTATTTTTTCACAGAACTTTCCGTATATGAGATGATTCTCCCAACTACGTACAAATTAGCAACTGCTCACACCAAAGCTCGCCTCTTACTCACCATGCGAACTTAACGCCTAGTCCATATAGTGAGTTGGTGTAACGCAGAGTTTCTCAAAATGGTGTTCACGGACCCCCAGGTGTCCGCGAGCTCTTTATCCAAGGGGTCCGTGGTGCTACCCTGCTAAAACATTAAAAAAAAGAATTAAATTCAAGGACGAGTTTTAATTCAAAACAAAAGCTCATTTAAAGGAATTAAAACTTCTTCACGTACACCCAGAGCGTAGACCCCCCCCCCCCCGGGGACCCTCGATTTTAACACATATTTGACACCTAACTGAGTTTTACGGAAGTTGATAAAAAATGCTATGCAATAGCTTTACCGCGGAAGTTCCCGAGTGCCACAAGTATTTTTTAACATGTACAGTCGAACCTCGATAACTCGAACCTTGATAACTCGAATTCTTCGATATCTCGAAGATTTTTTTTTTTTTTCTCTTCATGCATCCTATATTGTCAATGCTAAAAAATTACCTTGTGAAGTTGAAATTTCCAGTTTTAAACCCTCGATAACTCGAAATATTTTATTTTCATTCGGATTCCATTTTCTCTTTCCTTTTCCCAAAATGTGTGTAACCGTGTATGTTTTGTTTCCATTCTATTTGATGGGCAGTCAATTCAGGTATCACTTCCTCCCGATTAGAATTACTTTATAAGAAAGCTGTGTTCGTGAAGAGTACGCCCCCGTATGTGACATAAATGATGAAATTGAAAGGGTTATGTTAAGGAGAGATAGGGGACGGCTTTCTTAACTGATAAATCTGAATGAAATGGAATTTTAAGACTTTCTAAAAGTTGCTGAAGAAGTTGCAGTGTGTGGTCAGGGGGGGGGGAAGAGCACGAAATTCTGTCTCAAATTACCGCTGCAATCCAGTTTCTAAGGAGGATGAAGAAGAGATCTGCAAAACTTACGAAAACCCAAAAATCAAAGAAGCCTTATCCGCTACTAATTTGTTACGAAGATTTATTGAATCTCGTTCAGGTATGACGAAAGATACTTTTAGAACACTTTCGTATTTAGAAATTGTAGTTGAACGTGAAAAAGATTCGAATTCAATGCAAACCAGCTTTGATTCTGTTTTTCTTTTCTTTGAATGAAGAAATGAAAAAGTAAGTGTTTAATTTAAACTTTCAAAGATACATGCACTATTTTTTCGCATGTACTCGTAGTACCCCCTCACTTCGCCCACTAATCAAGGAATTTCAACAACTCGAATTTTCGATAACTCGAATTTTTTCACTGCTCCCTTCGAATTCGAGATATCGAGGTTTGACTGCATATTGATTTGCTTTGATCAGAAAGATTTCGGACTTCAATTCCGAAATATTTCTGGGGGAGAGCCCCCGGAAATCGTTGAAACTCGTCCAAAATAACGTTTTTTGAACTTCAATATCGAAAGATTGCCAGTAAGAAAGTCTCTCAAGGGAACCCTAACCCTTGTATCCGCTCCTGTTGTAGCTGCACGATGGCTTGACATTCTTCAATTTTCAGTCAACAACTTATTATATTTTTCTTGTCTTGAGTGAAATTACGTTTAAACCAGTACTTGAAAAAAGCTCAAAACCTTTTAATTTCTGCAGAAAATCTTTTGTGTATTAGGTGCGACATCTCATGCAAAACCGATACTAAAATTTTTAATTAATGTCGATGTGACAAAAAGAAAACGTAAGAGTCATTTTGATGCAAAACAAAATGAAAACTCAGTCTTTCTTGTTAGGTTGCTGTCTCTTTCAGGATGAGAGAAAAGGGATTTTGTTTTGATAAAAAATGGCCTTCCATAAAGCTCTCAGGGAAATCGATTAGTGTGCTTTTAATCTCGAACCATTGTCTATAAGCAGTGACAGTTGTGTTTTTTGTTTCAGTCAAAATATATTAAAAGAACTAGTCTGAAACAATTGCTTGGAAAGAAAGATGAAATATTGATTTAAAATATTGGTTTTCCATGGAACGGTGGATAAAACTTTCAGAAAGATAAAAAGTAAGCAAACACTCTACAGAATGAAAAAGTTTATGCATAGGGAATTATTGCACCAAAAACTGCTCCTTTATTGTTTTTAAAATTGTGTTTTTTTTTAAGGCTCGTCTATAGACGAAAGTGAAATTGCATAAAATGAAATCCTCGTCCTCCAATCAAAGTAATCTGTTTAGATCTATGAAATACATATTTATACTATCCGGAATTCCTACTTTCATCTGTTTTTTCAATAAAAAACAGACAACTATAAGCACCAAGATGAAAATCTGTTGTTTTCTGTTGGTTGGTTTCAAAACGCTCATGTTTACCGTTAGCACGTATTTCGTGCCATTCATAGTGGAAACTTACTCCGTACGCCTGACGTTATACGCATGTAATACATTCGGGTTCAGTATTACCGTATATCTCTACTTGAAACAAGAGAAAATTGCTCACTCCTTGAAATGCATCATTATTTTGTCGCAAATTCTAAACCCAGATCAACAGGAGGCGAAGGGAACGAAAATAAAATCGATTTTCTTCTTGATGCTAATTATTCTGAGTTCAGTTTTTGCAGTGGCATACGCTTTGGAAAGTTTTCACAAACACAGCGCCAGAATAAAAATGCCATATTATATTTCTGAGAAATACCGCCAACTGTATGCCAGCATCATATTGATTTCTGTGATATTTTCTTACACTGCAGCAGTAAGTATGGGTAGTTTGATTTTCCTGTTATGTGACAATGCTTATCTAGAACTGAGTAGGTTAATACAATTTTATGGAGTTGAAATCAAGACCAGCATTGGTAAAAGAGCTTTGACTCAAAGAAAAATATCAAGTTATTTGCATTTATTGCGTCTCATCAAGACCACAACTCAACAAGTGGACGAAGGGCTAAGTTTCTGCGCGTTTCTGTTGTACGGAATGTTCATATTTAGCTTCTACACCAACATAAGCATATTCGTATCCGATGAAGAATATTTCAGAATGGCACCAGTGACTGGTTATTGCTTAGCTGCGTTTTATCGTTCCTGTTGTTCCTAAAAGTAACCTTCAGTGGTTCTCGAATATTTGTCGAAGGAGAAGAGTTGAAAATAATGGCGATGGAATATGCTGCAAACACTGTTGAAAATCATTCCAATTTCACGATCTTGACAGCGTTTGCCATTTTCATGATGAATGTGAGAGATGTCAATTTATTCGTAACGGGTGCGGGTATGTTTCAAATTAAAAAAGAATTAGTTCTTACGCTTGTGGGTATTGCGATAACGTATGGTGTCATAATATTCCAATAGCAACTGAATACTGTCTTTACTTTTGTGATTGATCATTTTGGAAATTTTGCAAAAGAAAAACAACTTCAAATTCGAGAGACAAAAACAATAATGAGTGTTAAGGATAAACTGGGATGCAGTACAATTTTGAAAATACAGTGAACTCTGACTTATGCGCTGGCCCAAGGGACCAACAGAAAAAGGCGCATAAGTGAGAGAGACGCATAAGTGAACAAGCCTATTTAAAAGTCTCAAAAGCAACATAAGTTCTATATTGGGTATGAATAAGAATGTTACTATAGAAAATGGTCGTATTACTACGGTTTGGCAACTACTGAAACCTAATTGCAATGATAAGGAGAAAACAAAAATTGTAGCATACCTAATCACAAACTGGTCCTTTTAAAACGATCCATAATAGATAATTGTCCCTCTCCGAACTCTAGTTCATGTAAAAAAAAAATGCCTTCGGCGAGCAATGAAAGAAAAGGATTAAAGAGGAAAGTGAAGAAACATGCTCATTTTTCAAGAAAATAAATTAAATTGTTTACATTTTTCGAAAAATTCGGGGCATAAGTGAAATATTTATCTTTAGAGCGACGCATAAACGAATGAAACTATCATTATTTTACTATGAAATGTGCTGGGACCACCGAAAATCGTCGTATAAGTGAAAAGGGCGCATAAACGAGGCGGTGTATAAGTGAGAGTTCACTGTAATAAGAAAGTGCTACAGCCAAATTAGAAAAAGTTTTTAAAAAACCCCTTCGAAAATGTAGCTGAGGTTAAGTTAAAAACAACGGAATTTTTTTCGGACAGCTGTTTTAAATTTGAAATTCGTTGCTGCACAAGGCATAATGATTAAGAAGTGTAAAAAGGATCGAATTTCATTAGTTATCATACATTTTACATGTTTTTTTAACAACAGTCTAGGGGTGTAACATCGAAGGCAAAACATCGATTTTTCAAGGCATCGATGTTGGAAAATAATGACATCGATGATATTGATACATCGACTGAAAAATGTCGATGTTTGAAAACATCGATATTTTTTTTTTTTTTTAATTTCTTACACAGATGTACAGTTATTCAGTTACTCCCCGTTACAAACGCCTTTCTTTATATCACTCAATTAAATAATCTTTTGTCTCCTGGAAAAACATCATTGCAACTAGTGGATAAAGAAAGATGAATCTGTTTCATCGCATATTTTTATTGTTTATTGCTAAAATGTAAACAAGAAGTTCTGTCAAGAACTAAACGAGCCTACTTTCCTCTACATCGACAACGGCATTCTGATCACCATTCTCTTGATTATCTGAGACTAAAAATTATGTCAAACATACCTTTTTAGCACTTAGAGCTGATTTCGAAAAGCAAAATATACCCCTCTCATCAGATGAAAAAGACACGTAAAAAGTAATTAACGAATAAATAAAGTTTTGTCGCACCTTTTAAAGAGAAACTGTTACAGTTCTTCCGTAGAAAAAATCCTCCATCGTTTTTAAAAAATAATAATAATAATAATAATAATAATAATAATAAATAAAAAAATAAATAAAAGTACAAAGAGCAACAAAACACATTTTTATCAAAGAAAGAAAAAAAAACTTGTCCGTTAATAAAATGTCTCGAATTTCACTTTTAATCCGTTGCCAGTTGTTAAATATAAATAAAGAATAAAATGTTCTCGTGAATGAAAAATTTTTGTTACAAAAAAAATCGTCTGCCAAAAAAAAAAAAGAAAATAATAATAATAATAATTATAAATAAAATAAAACAAATAAATAAATAAACAAAAAATCGTCTGCACAGTCAGTTATTTTTTTTCTGAGCCTGCATTTCCGCCATGTTTGCGGAGTCGGAATCAGAGTCCTCACAGAAGATTACTCAGAAAAGTACTTTACAAAGATTATTTATCAAAACCATTTTCTTACAAAGTTAGTTTGAAGGAAATCCGACTTTAAGTTCAGGATCAACATTCAACTTAAATTCCCCGTAGACGCTAATGTTAATTTTTTTTTTCTGAACGGTTCAATATTGAACGAAAAATGGTTCGAATCAAAAAGCGAAATATGGGAATGTATGGGAAAGCCTCTCCGAGATCTTTCAAACAAAAAAAAAAGTTTATTCCATTCGGACGGTTCACTCAAAAGTTATTAGGTGGGGGGAGGTTGCTTGAAAGGTTCAATGTTGAACGAAAAAATGCTCAAATGGAAAATTTAAATACGGTAATGAAGTATCCTTGCGGAGATCCTTCGAACAAAAAAAAAAAAAAAAATATTTAAATCGGACTGTTCACTCAAAAGTTATTAGGGGTGACAGCTTGATTGAGCGGTTCAATTTTGAACGAAAAATTGTTCAAATCGGAAATGTAAATACGGGAATGAAGTATTCTTGATAAGATCTTTCTAACAAAAAAAAGTTTGTTCAAATCGGATTGTTCACTCAAAAGTTAGCATCGCGAGACAGGTTGTTTGAACGGCTCAAAGTTGAACCAAAAATTATTCAAATCGAAAAATCAAATATGGGAATGAGCTGTACTCGCCGAGATCTTTCGAACAAAAAAAAAGTTTATTCCATTCGGACGGTTCACTCAAAAGTTATTAGGTGGAGAAAGGTTGCTTCAACGGTTCAATGTTGAACCAAAAATTGTCAAATTGAAAATTTAAATACGGTAATAAAGTATCCTTGCCGAGATGTTGCGAACAAAAAAAGTTTGTTTAAATCGGACTGTTCATTCAAAAGTTATCAGGGGTGACAGCTTGTTTGAATGGTTCAACGTTGAACGAAAACTTGTTCAAATCGGAAATGTAGATACGGTAATGAAGTATCCTTGAAAAGATCTTTCGAACAAAAAAATTTATTCAAATCGGACTGTTCATTCAAAAGTTAGCATCGCGGGACAGGTTGTTTGAACGGTTCAAAGTTGAGCCAAAAATTGTTCAAATCGAAAATTCAAATATGGGAATGAGCTGTACTCGCCGAGATCTTACCAACAAAAAAAAGTTTGTCCAAATCGGAATGTTCATTCAAAAGTTATTAGGGGGGGGGACAGACAGACCGACCGACCGACCGACCAACACACAAATTCCCCATCTCAATACCCTACTTCCAAATTTTTAATTTTTTGATATTCATTTTACCTTTTTATTTTTTTAACTTGGCGATATTTTTTGGACTTGGCGATATTTTTTAGATGCATTAAGCTACTTTTAATACTTTTTTCGTTTTTCTTTTATTTTTAACGGGAAAGTAGCCTAAAAAATCTGGTATGGACCCCACACTACGTCCTTTTGCGTGTTAATTTCTTAGTAGTTGCCTTAAGTGATAGTAGTTGCCTTAGTGACGCCAACTTGGCGATATGTCGCCAAGTTGGCGTCAAACACTTGGCGACCAAAAGCTTGGCGACATATCGCCAAGTGGTCTCGCAAATTCATATCACTTGAGTCTGCATTGAAATTAACACTGATTAACCCCAAAAAAGGGGTAAAACACCCCCTTGGGAACATTCGAATGCAACCACAAGGGGAGGTGCACAACTAGATCATCCTCAGAGCCTACATACCAAGCTAGAAGTTTCTAGGGCATATAGTTTTTGAGTTATACGAGACACATACGCACATACATCCGCACATACACTGTTAAAAAAATGTCCTGAAAATAATGAAAAAATATACGGCAGCTGAGTTGCCGGAGTGTTTCCGTTTCGTTAATTATATTTCCGGCATTTTGAGAAATGTCAGTTCATCATTTTTCCGTTCCTCATTTTTTCGTTTCTTAATTCTCCGTTCTTCATTTTCTCGCTTCCCCGCTTATACGTTATAGGCTTATACCTAGACGCTTACACTTATATATACATACATACACACACAAATAAATATATATATATATATATATATATATATATATATATATATATATATATATATATATATATATATATACATATATATATATTATATATATAAATATATACAATTCAAACTCTCAAATATCTTGCCTTTAAAAAATACTTTAGCAATACAAGAATTGGTTTTTTTTTTCATTAAAAATTTTAGTTCATTAAAATAACCTGATTTTTTTTTTTTTTTTTGTAAAGATTACATCAATTCTCGCATAAAATACTCAAATATTTTGAAGGTGGAATGATCAATGCATAGTATTTCTGAGCGCACAACTTCAAAACATTAAGAAGTATTAACAAGGTGCATTTTTTTTTAATATTTTCTCTTAAGTTTGAATACAAATTAAGTTCTTCCGAAAGTTTTTTTTTTTCTTTTTTTCTGAATTTGAAACATTCGTGGTTCCTTTAAAAAAAATCCTGTATTTTCACTGATTTCCTCTATTTTCATACATTTACGTTATGGCATTCATAGTGATCAACACTTTAAGAAATGGGCTCTGAAAATTGACATTTTTTGTTTTTAATGAAATCGCTTCCAAAGAATAATCTTTAAACTGGTTTAAAAAAACTAAAAAATACGCTTTTAGATGCACTTATAATACATCAACATGTAATATATACTTCAACTTTTAGTGTTAACAGTATTAAACATATTACTTTTAATATTTTCAAAGAACGTGAATTGATCTTTCATTTAGAGTTACATACATGCATACAAACAAACCGACATGTGAAACTAATAAAAGCGTATTAAAAAAGCTTAGTTTTGAGACTAAGTTTTTTAATCGTTGTGGAAAATTACAAAAATCATTTTACTAACTCTCAGCACTCATAGTTGGTTTATATATGTAACTCTTAAATGTCTATCAGTTCACATCATGAAATAACAAACTATTAAGTCTAGACTCAAATTAAATTAAAAATAATAATAACAAAAATAAAAACATGATAAAAATTGATGGGGCAAGAGCCTTACCTCTTCCTGGACGAAAATCTTCTCTCTAATAGACGACTTACAAAAAAAACAACAAAAGGGGGTATGGATTTTAAAATATACTCACACACCCCTTTGTTGCCCATTTTGCGTGAATGCATTGCGATGAATTATGGACTGATAAACTAAATCTTCTTTAAAATGTCGGACAAGGGAAACTCGGCGGATGCGTCTTGTATCCAACGCGGCATATAGAATCCTTTCAGGAATAGAATGACTTCCAGGAGCGTGAAAAGATCATTTTTTCACAAGTCTTCTAACGACACAAAATAATTGGGGGAACGCTATAAATCCAGCTTAAGTTTTCCAATCCTTGCAATCTCAAATTTTGAAGCAAAATGGCTTCACAACACTATCGGTTTCTCACTACAATTACGCTTCAAAATATTTATTTAGAAAGAAGCCGAAACCTTTCAACACAAAAAGACCCTTTTCATTTTTCATTTGTATGCAAAAAAAATTTCAATTAATTGCAAAAAATATAACTAAAAATAATTCTAAATTTAAAAAGGTTTATGTTTTCATTAACAAAATTTTTGATGTGGCATTGCATTTCAAGTTTTCTTCTAAACTCATTTTTGATTTGAAAATTTCTTTATTTTTAAATTGCTTTGTTGCACTTTATTTGTTTTAAAATTAAAAAAGTAATCCAGGTTTTGATCTTCTTACTCTTAATGAAAGTTAAATTTTAATTACATTAAAAAAATTAAAAAAATTATTCAAAATGTAAATTTTTTGTTAAATTAATAGTTTTTAAATAACCCCTTGTTTTATTACAAAACAAAACATATTCCAACCATGAAATTCAAACACAAGTGTCTCATTTCTGAATGTGATGCTTTAAAACTATTTGTACAGTGTTAAATCTGAAGCTCACATTTTTACATGCGTTCAAACATTGTCCTATAATTCAATATTTCAGAAGATCTGTGAAATCGGGTCAAAACTAAATGTTTGTCTATGGACAGTATAGCTTTAAAAATCACTGATTTTTAATTTCAGCTGGATATTTTTTTACATAAATATATTATTTCACTTGAAATTTATCATAAAAATGTTTATAATAGTGCATTATTAAAATTTGAAATTCAAGCTTAATTATTGACAACGCGATAGCCTGGTACTCTTGTTCAGAATGTTTTGAAAGCTTCTTTTTTTGACACTTTTTTAGGTACTGGTCTTTGAGGCAAAATCCGCTTATTAGCAGGGGATATACTTCGGTCAATATCATGATTTACTTGCAAATGTTTGTTTATGTTAATTTTAGAAACATTTTTTTCACAGAGAGGGCATTTTTTGTAAAGAACTCGAATAATTTGTCTTTGCATGTATTTTTTTCATGTGTTCCCTGAAATACCTTTGCATTTTAAAACTTTTCTCACACAACCCACATTTAAAAGAATTATCATCGGTAGCACATTTTTTTGGTAAGTCCTTGTCCAACACAAAATGAATTTTCTTCAAATGATATCGAAAATAATAAAAATCGTTAAATTTCTTATTACAATGAGAACAGTTAAAAAGAAATTTCTCACATATCTGTTCCATTTTCGCTGGAATCTCTTCACTATTAAAAGTTACACACGGCGCGGCGCACTCCCGTCAGAAAATTCTAAATCAGAAGCATCTGAAGTGTTTTCAAATACTTCATCACAGCGATGATTTTGCTTTGATAAAAGCGGCTGGAGGTGGCCCTGAAAAGCGCCGTTTTTTTATTTAAATTTGTACAAGAAATCATAACGCGCAAAACAATATGACAACCAGCTCATCGAAATTAGTCTTGGAACCAAACAGATCTAACTTCGCTCTCTGAAAGGAAAGAATTGCGCATGCGCTAGCAAAAAAATCTCGTTTTCAGTGCGAGGAATGACGAAAACTGTTATCTTTCGCTTTATGATGCCCAACGTATTCGTGCACTCTAGACGCTAGTCTCACTACATTCGAACGATATATGTTTTGGCAAGCGTCCAAGTTTCCAAGTTCCTGGCGCGGGGAAAAAATGAACGGTAATTCACGGAATATGTCTGTTCCTTTAAGGAAAAGATACGTTTTGAAGCGAAAACAGAAATTTTCTGTTAAAATCAGAAAAAAAACTTCCTGAAAATTCAGGTTTTTTTTTAACAGTGTACGTACATACAGACGTCACGAGAAAACTCGTCGTAATTAACTCGGGGGTGGTTGAAAAGGATTTTTCGGCTGCTTATATGTTGGTAGGTACATATGCACGTGCTGACAGGTCGAAAAAACGACTGAAGATTCATTCGGGGGAGAGCAAAATCAAAATTTAGACTCAAATTTGAAGTGATTTTTTTTTCGCGATCACAATACTTCCTTTACTACGTAAAAGGAAGTAAAAAGGACATCGAAAGCAGAAAAAAAACATTAACGCGAAACAATGATCATTTAAAAACATAAAAAAACGGCAAAAAAATTATAGATGTTTCAGAAACATCGAGAGCAAAACATCGATAATAATCATAGAATTTTTTACCAATGAGGTTAATGTTGCAGCTTCTGAATAAAGATGAAAACTATTCAATAAGTATGCTTATCACATATTTTTCTTTGGATTTCTTTGCTGGAATATAAAACATCGACATCAAACACAACATCGAACCCAAAACATCGATGGTAAAAACATCGATGTTCTAACAAAAATATCAATGTTTCCCAAATCTCGACATCGATGTCGCCAGCACTACAACCAGACAATTCTAATTAGAAGGGTCATTGCGCATTTAAACGGTCAAAAAGTAGGAAAAGTAGGACATTTTCACAAAAAAGTAGGACAAGTACTTTAATGAAAAAATATGAACACTTGAAAATCAAAAAAAAAAATTATTCAAAAAACATCATCAAAATAGAATTGATCTTTACATACTTTTAGCTTGCCAGCACATGTCATAGATGCAAAATAATTAGAAACAATATCGGACTTAAAGTAGTTCTTTCCACTGACAAGTTTATTAATTTGAAATTCGGAATTCGCATTTTGAAGTACTAATATACAGATTGAACGAAATAATTTTAAAATGCTAATGAAAAATAAAAATTATAAGACATAATAACTTTCATGCAGAAAAGTAAAATATAACATGACAACATCTTATACATAACATTAAAATTTTCAGAGTACTGCATACATGTGTTTCAGACTTTTTCAATGCAAACTAGCTATCGTGGCCGTCACAAAACTTTCTTCTATATCTATCTTGCGAATTCCAGTTACAAAATAAAATACGTACTCGCCCGAATAATTGGAGACAGCTCCAATTTCCCAATTATCGTAATAACCCTGCAAATGCAGAATCAATGAGCGAAATTGGAAATCATTGCAAAAGCCTTGTTTAGATTAATTGCAAACATTTTATTTGTTAGTAAAAAGAAATTGGCAACAGTTAAAAATTTCAAATCATTGAAAGTTTTCCGCTGTTTTGATAATTAAATAGCCTGAGAGCGAATTTTTAATGAATTAATTTTTCGCATTGTTGACTAAGCGCAAAAATTACCCCACCCTCCCCCTGGGGCGATTGGCGCCAAAATTTAATTGATGCTTGCTTCCATATTGGGTTAATGTTATTCCAAATTTCATTCAAATCTCAGCATTATTTCTCGAGATACAGTAGGTGCAATGACAAAATAAGCACTTTTGATTGCTCCACCCCCCTTCGAGATATTGACACACAAATTGAATCAGCACTTGTACTCAATAGGGTCTACCTATGGACAAATTTTCGTTTGATTCCGCCGGTTACTTCCTGAGATATAACAATCACCCCCGCGCAGAACACGTGCGATTGCTCCACCCCCCTTCCAGATATTGACACGCCAATTGAATCAGCACCTGTACTCAGTAGGGTCTACCTATGGACCGATTTTTGTTTGATTCCGCGATTACTTCCTAAGTAATAAGCAATCACCCACGCGCAGAACACGTGCGATTGCTCCACCCCCCTTGGAGGAATTCGCTAAACAAAGTCAGGTGCACCAGTTCACATGGTGGTACATATGTGCAAAAATTTTTGTTCTATTTCATGCAGTAGTTTTTGCTCTAGCGCGGCCACAAAAACTGGTCACACACATACAGACCATACAGACTCACACACAGACAGACATCTTCCACAAATGGTCGAAATGGACTCAGCGCACCTCAAAACGTGCAAATCCGTCAAAATTCGACATTCGAAAATTTTCACGAAACCAATACTTTCTTCTATATATAAGATATAGAAGAAAGTAAAAAAGGAGCTTTTATCGACGTCTTTTCATCTATAAGCTCATTGCATTGAAAAATGCAACTTTATGAAGCAAAAACATGTGTATCCACAAATCTGCAAGGTGTTGTAAAGTGAAACGTTATTCTGAATTTCAATAAAAAGTATGCTTAAGAAAAATCAATATTTTATCGTCAAATGATCAGTTTGCTTTCAGTTTCTTTGATTGACTTGCACACCAATAGTCCAACATAGTAGTCTTTCTCTTTTGAATTTCCTTCTGCTCATCCCTTATATTCTCCAAATTTGAGTCACTTTCTTCCAATTTCTTGCATGCAACTTCTAGCATAGTTTGTGCAATCCTTAATCCCTTCTGATCCTTCATTTTCATTGCACTTTTAATTTTTTCATTAGCATCAGAAACCAAAGATTTATAAGCTTTAACTTCTTCCTTCGTCTCTGCTTTTTGCTTATCTAACAATTTTTCCATCTTTATTGCTTCTTTCGCTTCTAGCTATTTCTTCTCAAACAATATCTTTTTGCGTTTTCCTTTTCCTTTTCTTGTTTCATCTTTTCCTTGGCATCTTCTTTTTTCTTCTGTTCAGCCTGAATTCTCTTTTCTTTCTCTAGTCGTAACAAATATGATTTATGAGCTCCCTATACCATTCTTATGAAGTCTATGGTAATTGGTACTTTGTGACAATGATAGTTATATTGTTTAAGGCCATCTTTAGTAGACTGCATACCGTTTATGGATGCTTCAGACAGACGGACGCTGTTATTAGTAAGATACTTTGATGTTTACGAGAACCCCAGTTCAACATCTGCATTCCCATGAAGCGAAACAAGAACAGCTTTGACAAGTTTTTCTAATTCGGGATATTTAGGGTTATCAAAATCATCTTTTAAAGTAAAACTGGTCAATTTTTAAAGACTTTTTATGTACTTGCTTCTGTCATGGTTTTCACATTTTGTTTCCGGTTGCAGAGTTAAATCCAGCCACGTGAACTTTAACGTGAGGGAGAGTGGTAATGAATGGGCCACTTTTTGGTTTTGAATTTTTGTAATTTTTTCTAACACTTTATTTTAACTCTAAATTGGTGTTTTAGTTACTTTACTTATCTAGCTATCTAAAAAAGTCATAAAAATTGGATTAGCACCTGTCTATAATGAATTATAATATAAAATAAAAATTTTGAAATTTGGCCCATTCAACCCCACCTATGGGGTTGAATGGGCCATCGAAGGTAATGAATGGGCCACTACATGAATTCAATGAAAACATGTTGATTTAATCTTTTATTTGCTGAATATGACAAAATAAATGTGGCACTTGACATGATGATACAAAATTATACTGATTTAAAATTATATAAACATCAAAACTGATGCATACCAATTGTAGCAGAAAAATGACTAAATAATGAGATTGTAAGAAATAAATAACATCAAATATATATAAAAAAATAACAGATAATATACACTATGATTTAACAAAATTTATATATTTCAAAAATAATATTAAAAATCACTTTCAAAAACTTCATCTTCATTTTCAAACTTGTCAAAATTCATTTTTTTTAATTTACTAGACATCGGAAATAAGAAATATCTATCTTAAGTTACCAAGAAAAAAAATGAAATTGTACTGTGAGGAATATAATATGAAGGAAGATATAATATAAAGGAAGCGTGGCTTTTCCAAGCCACGCACTGCGACCAGAGGTCTATTGTACTATAGGAATATAATATAGATCTGCAAATTATATTTAGAAGTTACTACAAACCTATTTTGACGACAGTAATCATAATCTATCTATGACAGTCAGTTGTGTTTCATATTAATGCGAAAATTCAAAGAAAAGGAAGAAAACATTATTTAGGTGGCCCATTCATTACCATGACATAGTGGCCCATTCAGCCCCACCTATACTTTTGGAATACATTTAGGTTTTTTGAGTACATTGAATTTAAATAGCATCAAAATGCATCTTAAAATTAGTTTATAGACATGGAAAGACTAACTTATACATATGTATGCAGTAAAATACTTGTTACATTTTAGCTAGGAAATGTTTTACTAAAAAGGGAAAAACTTACTTTTCAGTCAGATTCTTGACCATGCCCCTATAGTTTGAAAATGGCTCAGCGCAAACGAATGAAAATTGGATGAGTTAAGTAGAACAAATAGCTACATCTATTGATGGCATCAAAAAAAATTCATGCAAATACTTTTTCATATTTTGTTAGTGGCCCATTCATCACCATGGCCCATTCATTACCACTCTCCCCTACTTCCGCTTTATAGTGGAGCGAGCGGTTTGGCTTACGTGGTTTTGAGTCGAGTACTATCATTGGCCGGACTACGACTGGAAGCTTTAAATCCGACTGAAATTGTTGAAGATAAACCTTGCAATATTAAAGCAAAAGAAGAAATGAAACGAATGAGATTAGCTAACAATCAACATATTAGTAAAGTTTAAAAATTTGTTTAAGTGACTCATTAAAAATCTGGTATGTACCCCACACTACTTTCTTTTACGTGTAAATTTCTTAGTAGATGTCTTAAGTGTTAAAATAGTGCTTGGAGTGAGCAAGATAATAATTCAAACATTTACACCCTAGTTTGCCACGAAAAATGCAAAAAAAAAATGATTTACAATGATTAATTTTCCAAACATCGCCGATTTTAACAGCATTCAATTGATTTTTCGCAAAATGTCGCCAATAGCGCCTAATTGAACCCAAATTCAAAAATATTTTTTTTCGCCAAATTTATCGCCAACTTGGCGATACATCACCAAGTTGGCGATATATCACCAACGATATATCACCAAGGCGATATATCACCAAGATTTACCCCATAAAAAGGGTGAAACACGCCCTTGGGAACATGCGAATGCAACCACAAGTGGAGGTACACAACTATACCGTACTTGTAGCCTACATACCAAGCTAGACGGTTTTACGATATATAGTTTTTGAGTTATACGACATACATACATACGTACATACAGACGGCACGAGAAAACTCGTCCTAATTAACTCAGGGGAGGTGATAAATTAACAAAATTGGAAACGAAATATTCTCATGAATAAGAAATAAAGTGTTTCGTGAATAGTATTTTTAATGGCGTTTGTTATTTTCTCAGTGAATTATGCTTAACGGCGTTTGTCTTCACGCAATTCTAAATAAATTTTAAAACGAAAAAACTTTGAAATAAAATATAAAAAAAACTTTTTAAATTTAAAGACTATTTCTGTCCGCTCATTCGCACTAAAAAGTATGAAATAAACTAAGTATTCGATATAGTGATTATAGTGCTCAGAAATTTCAGCTCATCTTGATGTATTTATATTTACGTTAATGCTAAAGCAGCCAATAAAGTTTAAATTAAAAATTTGATTTAAGAAATAGGCGGTATACTGTTTATTACGAATAGCTTTTACTATACCGCCTATTTCTTAAATCAAATTTTTAATTTAAACTTTATTGGCTGCTTTAGCATTAACGTAAATATAAATACATCAAGATGAGCTGAAATTTCTGAGCACTATAATCACTATATCGAATACTTAGTTTATTTCATACTTTTTAGTGCGAATGAGCGGACAGAAATAGTCTTTAAATTTAAAAAGTTTTTTTTATATTTTATTCACTTCTTCACATTGAAGTATTTTCTATTCATCTACAATTGAGTCAATTTTGCAAGGGGAGATAGTGTAACATCATTTGCTAGATTTTTTAACTTGACTCGACTGTCTCATGATTAGAACCCTGTTTTTATATGGCTTAAACATTTGCTCTCTCTTCTAATATAACGTTTTCTAAGGAAACTTCTTCATTAAATATCGTGTAAGAACATGGTAAAAACCTTCTCGTGTCATGGTAGAAGTTGTTTCCTTTGGGCTCGATTTTATTTTTTCACTCTTTCTCTGGCTTGTACACCGATTTCAATTTCATCATCATTTAGTTCACTTTTTATGCAAGGGAACGCCATTAACTTAAGTTCATAAATAGATTTTTCTCTGATTGCTTCTATCTTTACAAAATGTCCAAGCTTTCTTTAGAAGAATACACCACTGTTCATACAGAACATGAATTAGCGGCTCATCAGATTGAAAAAGAGTAAGAAACTTGTCAAATATTTTACTTACTGATAAAATAAAGTCCATTTTGGAAAGGGAGGATAGAGGACGTTCTAAATAGCTTACGATTCTTTGATATCTGCTATTTTCTAATATTTTATTGCCCCTTTTAGGAAGTTCTTCAAAAAAATATTTTTTAAGAACTGGCCACTGACTCTTTACTCGTTCAATGGCTGGAGTCAATGTCAGCCACCTGCATTGAACATGTTTTAAAAATTTTAACTGATCTTCACCAAATTCACCTTGTAGTTTCTGGTATTCCTGAGCTTTGATAGGTGAAAGTTTAAAAAAATGATGCAAATCAACAACTAATTCGACAATATCATCTCCAAATTCCGAAAGAGCTCTTCCAAATCCACGATGAACAACATGTAAACTGCATGTACCCACATTCAAAAGAGCAGGGAGATTTTGATTTTTCTTTTCCTCACTTACTAGACGAAAGGCCGTTAGATTCACATTCGGTCCATCACTGCTGAGAGTAATTAGATTCTCCAAGGGGAGATTACAACTATCTATTGCGTTCAATATGTTTTCAGATATTTCTGGACTCTTAGCTCTTCCTAAAAGATAAGAGTATAAATGTGATGCACACATACAGCATTTTTTAAATTTTTCAATTTTCATGTGCTGCAAATTTCTTGAAATCACATCAATTTCGAATTTTTAAGGAAATTCAAGCTAAATTCTAAAGGAAAATCAAGCTAAAAACTAGGAAAAGTAGGAATTTTTTGCTAAAAAATAGGAAAGTAGGAACTTTAGCTAAAAAGTAGGACAATTCCTACTTTAGTAGGAAAAAGTAGGAAAAGTAGGACGAAAATGAACCCTGTAATTATTTAAACCCTATAAAAAAAGAAAAAAGAAAACTCTTCAAAATGCTTCTGGGACTATTCCGGCTGATTGTTATGTAAAATGACACCCAGAAACTGACTATGACCACTATTTTCCCCCTACACGTACCAATTGTTGTAGAAAGGCGTTTTTTTTCTCTTTTCTTTAGTTTCAGAGCTATTATTTTCATTTGGTGAGGAAATGAACACTACGTTCACCACTAACATTGTTTTAAAAGGCAAGACAGGCTCAAAGTCATGATCATCTCCGATAGTAAAAAGGGAGACTTGGGGGGGGGGGAGTATAGATATTAAAATCTTTCAAAAACCATCGAAAGTGATCATTTTATTCCCTTTTTTACTTCCTTTTACAAGGAAGTATTGTGATCGCGAAAAAAAAATCATTCAAATTTGAGTCTTAATTTTGATTTTGCTCACCTCTGAATGAATGTTCAGTAGTTTTTTCGACCTCTCAGCACGTGCATATGTACCTACCAACGTATAAGCAGCCGAAAAATCTTTTTCAACCACCCCCGAGTTAATTACGACGAGTTTTCTCGTGACGTCTGTATGTACGTATGTGCGGATGTATGTGCGTATGTGGCTCGCATAACTCAAAAACTATATGCCGTAGAAGCTTCTAGCTTGGTATGTAGGCTCTGAGGATGGTCTAGTTGTGCACCTCCCCTTGTGGTTGCATTTGAATGTTCCCAAGGGGGTGTTTTGCCCCTTTTTTTGGGGTAAATCAGTGTTAATTTCAATGCAGACTCAAGTGATATGAATTGGCGCGACCACTTGGCGATATGTCGCCAAGCTTTTGGTCGCCAAGTGTTTGACGCCAATTTGGCGACATATCGCCAAGTTGGCGACAAATTTGGCGAAAAAAAATATTTTTTGAATTTAGGTTCAACTAGGCACTATTTTGCGAAAAATTCACTGAATGATATTAAAATCCGCGATATTTAGAAAATTAACCATTGTAAAATATTTTTTGCATTGTTTCGTGGCAGATTAGGGGAGTAAATATGTGAATTGTTACCTTGCTCACTCCAAGCACTTTTTTTAACATTTAAGGCAACTACTAAGAAATTTACACGTAAAAGGAAGATGTGTGGTTCCATACCAGATTTTTTTGTAAAGAAGTAAAAAAAAAAAAAATGGTGCATAATCAAAGTATGGAACTTGCTCCTATGATTCCTGTTTCCGAAAATTTTTTTAGCGTTGCAAAAATGTTTTTAAAAGCTACCTTGTGAGGGTCGCACGTTGCATACGAGTCGCATTGCAGCACTTCAGTATAAAAAAGACTGTTCTGGCAGTAAAAGACAGGGGATTGACCCGATTGTTTCGCCCTTTTTTTCCAAAAACTGATCAAAATTCATTTGGTTTTTTTATTTTTGTTTTTTTTTTTTTTTTGTTTTGTTTTTATGTTCATAATATTTTAAACACATTAAAATAAAAAACACTGCATTTTCCTTTGAATTTAGTAGTTTTTTAAAGGTAGGAAAATTTTAATCAACTTATCCAATTTTAACTTAAAATTGTTTTCCTCGCGCATCCGAGACAAGCTGAAAAACTTCAATGCAGGCATTGAGAAAGAAAAAGTAAATTTTGAGCGGAGAAAAATTTTACTTTCTTCAAGTAATGCGCATCGTTCGTGAGTCGTGACAAACAATATTTCAAAATTGGAGATCTATAATAGGGGTATATTAGTTGAAACGGTAATAATATTTCTGAGTGTGGTAAATTTTTTGAAACATGGTATGCGTAGTCATTGGCGTAGCGTGACCAAAAGTTTTTTTTTTTTGGGGGGGGGGGGCACAGGTCAAAAATTACAGAAATGCTGGTGGAACTTTTGTCTCCCCCTCCCTAAGATTTTTCACTTAGCTTTTTCATAAGAGAAATACACTGAAGTGACAAAAGTCATGGGATAGCAATATGCAAATTTTCAGATGGCAGTAGCATCGCATAGAACAGGTATAAATGCGCAGTGCTTTTACAGAGCTTTCATTTCTGTTCAAGTTATTCATGTGAAGAGGTTTTAACGTGATGATGACCGCACGACGTGAATTAACAGACTTTGAACGCGGAATGTTAGTTGGAGCTAGACGCATGGGTCATGCCATTTCGGAAATCGTTAGAGAATTCAACATTCCCAGATCCACTGTGTCAAGAGTGTGCCGAGAGTATGAAATTTCAGGCATAACATCCCACCATGGACAGCGCAGTGGTCGACCGCCTGCACTTAAAGATCGAGACCGGCGACGTCTGCAAAGAGTCGTAAATTCTAACAGACAAGCAACACTGCGTCAAATCACCGTAGAAATCAATGTGGGACGTACAATGGACGTGTCTGCTAGAACTGTGCGGAGAAATTTGGATTTCTTGGGCTATTCCAGCAGAAGACCGAGTGCCTTTACTGACAGAACGACATCGCTTGCAGCGACTCTCGTGGGCACGTGAGCATATCGGTTGGTCCCTAGATGAATGGAAAACCGTGGCCTGGTCCGATGAGTCACGATTTCAGCTGGTAAGAGCCGATGGTAGGGTTCGAGTGTGGCGCAGACCCCACGAAGCCATGGACCCAAACTGTCAGCAAGGCACTGTTCAAGCTGGTGGTGGCTCCGTAATGGTGTGGGCTGTTTTTTCATGGCATGGACTTGGTCCTCTAGTGCGACTGGACCGAACATTGACTGGAAATGCTTATGTGCAGCTACTTGGAGATCACTTGCAGCCATTCATGGACTTCATGTACCCAAACAACGATGGGATTTTTATGGATGACAATGCGCCATGTCACCGGGCCACAACTGTTCGCAATTGGTTTGAAGAAAATTTTGGACAATTCCAACGAATGATTTGGCCACCTAGATCGCCCGACATGAATCCCATTGAGCATTTATGGGACACCATCGAGAGGTCTGTTCGTGCCCAAAATCCTGCCCCATCAACGCTTTCACAATTATGGACGTCTATCGAGACAGCATGGCTCAATATTCCTGCAGAAGACTTCCAACGACTTGTTGAGTCCATGCCACGTCGAGTTGTGGCACTTCGCCGGGCAAAAGGAGGGCCGACACGATATTAAGAGGTATCCCATGACTTTTGTCACTTCAGTGTATTAGTTCTTACCGTTCCGATGAATTGTACGTACAATTTCTTCTTGTTTCTTCTCTTTTTTAGCCTACTTTCCCGTTAAAAATAAAAGAGACGAAAAAAGCATTAAAATTGGCTTAATGCATCTAAAAAATGTCGCCAAGTCCAAAAAATATCGCCAAGTCCAAAAAATATCGCCAAGTTCAAAAAATATCGCCAAGTAAAAAAAAGTCAAAAAGAAACAAAAAAATGAAATAAATATCGAGAAATTAAAAATTTGAAAGTAGGGTATTGAGATGGGGAATTTGTGTGTCGGTCGGTCTGTCGGTCGGTCTGTCGGTCTGTCGGTCTGTCTGTCCCCCCCTAATAACTTTTGAATGAACATTCCGATTTGGACAAACTTTTTTTTGTTGGAAAGATCTCGGTGAGTACAGCTCATTCCCATATTTGATTTTTCGATTTGAACAATTTTTGGTTCAAATTTGAGCCGTTCAAACAACCGGTCCCGCGATACTAACTTTTGAATGAACAGTCCGATTTTAACAAACTTTTTTTTGTTCGAAAGGTCTTTTCAAGGATACTTCATTCCCGTATCTACATTTTCGATTTGAACAATTTTTCGTTCAACATTGAACCGTTTAAACAAGCTGTCACCTCTAATAACTTTTGAGTGAACAGTCCAACTTAAACGAGCCCAAAAAATATCGCCAAGCCTAAAAAATATCGCCAAGTCCAAAAAATATCGCCAAGTCCAAAAAATATCGCCAAGTCCAAAAAATATCGCCAAGTCCAAAAAATATCGCCCAGCCCAAAAAATATCGCCAAGTCCAAAAAATATCGCCAAGTCCAAAAAATATCGCCAAGTCCAAAAAATATCGCCCAGCCCAAAAAATATCGCCAAGTCCAAAAAATATCGCCAAGTCCAAAAAATATCGCCAAGCCCAAAAAATATCGCCAAGTCCAAAAAATATCGCCAAGCCCAAAAAATATCGCCAAGTCCAAAAAATATCGCCAAGCCCAAAAAATATCGCCAAGCCCAAAAAATATCGCCAAGTCCAAAAAATATCGCCAAGCCCAAAAAATATCGCCAAGTCCAAAAAATATCGCCAAGCCCAAAAAATATCGCCAAGTCCAAAAAATATCGCCAAGTCCAAAAAATATCGCCAAGCCCAAAAAATATCGCCAAGCCCAAAAAATATCGCCAGGTCCAAAAAATATCGCCAAGTTAAAAAAAAATATCGCCAAGTCCAAAAAATATCGCCAAGTTAAAAAAATAAAAAGGTAAAATGAATATCGAAAAATTAAAAATTTGAAAGTGGGGTATTGAGATGGGGAATTTGTGTGTCGGTCTGTCGGTCGGTCTGTCTGTCCCCCCCCTAATAACTTTTGAATGAATATTCCGATTTGGACAAACTTTTTTTTGTTGGAAAGATCTCGGCGAGTACAGCTCATTCCCATATTTGATTTTTCGATTTGAACAATTTTTAGTTCAACTTTGAGCCGTTCAAACAACCTGTCCCGCGATGCTAACTTTTGAGTGAACAGTCCGATTGGAACAAACTTTTTTTTGTTCGTTAGATCTTTTCAAGGATACTTCATTCCTGTATCTACATTTTCGATTTGAACAATTTTTTGTTCAACATTGAACCGTTCAAGCAACCTTTCCCCCCTAATAACTTTTGAATGAACATTCCGATTTGAACAAACTTTTTTTTTGCTGGATAGATCTCAGCGATTACAACTCATTCCCATATTTGATTTTTCGAGTTGAACAATTTTGGTTCAACATTGAACCGTTCAAGCAACCTTTCCCCCCTAATAACTTTTGAATGAACATTCAAATTGGAACAAACTTTTTTTTTGTTGGAAAGATTTCGGCGAGTACAACTCATTCCCATATTTGATTTTTCGATTTGAACAATTTTTGGTTCAACTTTGAACCGTTCAAACAACCTGTCCCGCGATGCTAACTTTTGAGTGAACAGTCCGATTTCAACAAACTTTTTTTTGTTCGAAAGATCTTATCAAGGATACTTCATTCCCGTATTTACATTTCCGAATTGAACAATTTTTCGTTCAACATTGAACCGCTCAAGCAAGCTGTCACCCCTAATAATTTTTGAGTGTACAGTCCGATTTAAATAAACTTTTTTTTTTTGTTCGAAGGATCTCAGCAAGGATACTTCATTACAGTATTTAAATTTTCAATTTGAACATTTTTTCGTTCAACATTGAACCGTTCAAGCAACCTTTCCCCACCTAATAACTTCTGAGTGAACCATCCGAATGGAATAAACTTTTTTTGTTTGAAAGATCTCGGAGAGGTTCATTCCCTTATTTCGCTTTTTGGTTTGAACCATTTTTCGTTCAATGTTGAACCGTTCAGAAAAAAATTTAACATTAGCGCCTACGGGGAATTTAAGTTGAATGTTGATCCTGGAACTTAAAGTCGGATTTCCTTCAAACTAACTTTGTAAAATAAATGGTTTTTTATAAATAATGTTTGTAAAGTACTTTTCTGAATAATCTTCTGTGAGGACTCTGATTCCGACTCCGACTCCACAAACATGGCGGAACTGCAGGCTCAGAAAAAAATGACTGACTGTGCAGACGATTTTTTGTTTATTTATTCATTTGTGTTATTGTATTTATTACTATTATTTTTTTTGGCAGACGATTTTTTTTGTAACAAAAGTGTTTCATTCACGAGGGCATTTTATTCTTTATTTATATTTAACAACTGGCAACGGTTTAAAAGTGAAAATCGAGACATTTTATCGACGGACGAGTTTTTTTTCCTTTCTTTGATAAAATGTGTTTTGATGTACTTTGTGCTTTTAATTTTTTTTTTTTTTTTGAAAACGATTGAGGAATTTTTCTGCGGAAGAACTGTAACAGTTACATTCTTTAAAAGGTGCGATAAAACTTCATTTATTCATTTATTTACTTTTTATGTCTCTATTTCATCTGATGAGAGGGGTATATTTTGCTTTTAGAAATCAGCTTTAAGTGCTAAAAAGGTATGTTTGACATAATGTTTAGTCTCAGATGATCAGGAGAATAATGATCAGATGCTAGAATGCCGATGTCGATGTACGGGAAAGTAGGCTCGTTTAGTTCTTGACAGAACTTCTTGTTTTCCTCGGTTATCTAGTTACTACCAGTGTCGGATTTAAAGTTAACCAGACCCGTCATTAAACAAGGTCGGGGGGGGGGGACTTTGAGAAAGCAATGTATTTACATACAAGTGAGCACGACTTTGTTATTTTCCAATAAAATTGCATTGTTTTTGCACCCTTTGACCCCCCGCCCCCTGGAAAAACTTGAAATGACGGGCCTGGAATTAACGGAGCATTGAGTTATTACAAGTATACTGCCAATAGTCCCGACTACATTTTCGGCAGTAGAACAGGACATTTTTCATTTTGTGTGTATTTTTCTCTGATTAAGCCCCGTGTTTTTTCTCGTTTTTTAACGCTCTCGCTGAATTTTTCTTGTTGTTATATGGATTGATCTTGTAGTGACATGCATATCAGAAGAGTGATGCAATGACCTCTTTTAAGTAGGGTGCAGACTGGTGATTGTCCCTAAATTCGGAGGTTTCCCTTCGGGAAATTTTTGAAAAATAAATGTAAAATTATGCCTTTTGAGGTCTTATATGCAGTAGTTGAGACTAAAAATGCGAGGAAAAACGAGGCAACAAAAACCTCTTAAAAAATTTTACATTCGATAAAAATAAAAATGGCTTGTACCTTCTCAAATCACTGACATTGACAATAATCAGCCAGGAATAAAAACGAGAGGAGAGGGAGGGGATAAAAAATATTAAATCTGAGAAATTGCTGAAATGTTGCATATTTAACAAAGTTATTTTAATGGTAAAACTTGCAATAGTAGTTAGGAACACTGCCTTAGACCCTAGTGACCCAACTTGATATCCAATATACGAAGAAACAGATCACCCTGCAAAAAAAAGGGTATTATGGCAAGGAAAAAACTAGTCACGTAAAAAGCACACATCAAAATTACGAAAACTAAACTGAAGCAAAAAATAGCAAACAACGAAATAAATTAAAATTATATCAATTAAAATAGGAAAAGAAAGAAAAAAAAAGAAACAAAATTGAAACAAAAAAAATAGTTAAAACAAATGTCTTTATTCAATCAGGAATAATTTATGTTACAATGACAAAAGTTAAAAAGATTCAAAAGTAAGTTTTGAAAAAGAAAGAAAAAAAAAAATATGTATTGAAGACCATCATAAGTAAAAGCATAAGTATTTTTAAGTTGTCATAGCTTTTAAGTACACTGCTCGACATTGAAAATGCAACACCAAGAAGGAGTGGTCAGAAATTGATGAAATTTGGTAAGAAGACAGAGACAGCATGGAACAATAAGTGACATTTATTTCAAAATAAATAAGCAAAATTTAGAGCGAGGACGGCGTCGGCTCAGTAAGAAGTAGGACCACCGCGGACAGCGATGCACGAAGAAACACGTCTAGGCATGGAGTCAATAAGCCTGCGGATGGTGTCCTGAGGGATGGCACTCCATTCCCTTTCAACCATTTGCCACAGTTCGTCCTCTGAACGAGGCAGTGGCAGGTTCTGCAAACGGCGTCCAATCACGTCCCACACATGTTCGATTGGTGACAAGTCAGGAGAGTATGGTGGCCAGGAAAGCATCTGTACACCTCGTAGAGCATGTTGGCTGATTCGAGCACTGTGAGGCCGGGCGTTATCCTGTTGAAAAATTGCATTTGGCAGACCCTGAATGTAGGGGATTGCCACCGGCCGCAGTACATTATCTACATATCGTTGGGCCGTCATAGTGCCCCGAATACGAACTAGAGGTGATACGGAATTGTATGCAATAGCGCCCCAAACCATTATGCCACGTTGTCGCGCTGTGGGGCGTTCCACAGTTACTGCCGGATTCGATCTTTCTCCACGACGACGCCACACACGTATGCGATGACTATCGCTGGACAAACAGAAGCGGGATTCATCTGAGAACACTACGGTTTGCCATTCTGCCATCCACGTCGCTCTGGTCCGGCACCATTCCAAACGTTGGAGTCTGTGCTGTGAGGTCAATGGCAGTCTTCTTAGCGGGCGCCGTGATTGCAGGCCACGTGCAACCAGTCGACGGAAATGGTTCTGGTCGACACAGGAACATCCAGGGTACCTTGCACGTGCTGCAGAATCGACGTACAAGTGACTTGCGGGTCCGCCACAGCTTGTCGGTGAATCCGTCGATCCAAGCGGTCTGACGTCACTCTGGCTGCACCTGCACCCCTCAATGTGGCTACATTTCCTCTTTCCAACCATCTCCGACACAGCCGATGCACAGTGCTTGCATCCATGTGGGTATCAGCTGCAATTTGACGTATGGACCAACCCCCCCCTTCTCAGTCCGATCACCATACCCCTTGTAAAGTCGTCTATATGCTGGAAGTGTCTTCGTTGAGGACGGCGTGGCATTTCCTCCTATCACACGTATCCTTCGAGACAAAAACCAAATTTCTCCGATAATTAGTCTGGCAGAAAAACCAACATGAACATAGCCCACTTTTCAACTTCATTCTCTTATATCTTACTTCACGCGCGTCGGAGAGCTGCACATTTCATATCATTTGCATAACTCAGTGACGTGCGTCTACGGTAAAATTTGCATGAATTTCTGACCACTCCTTCTTGGTGTTGCATTTTCAATGTCGAGCAGTGTACAAACACGTTCTTAACAATGTACTTAAGTACTACACAAACAATGTAATTTAAAATAGTTTTTAAACATGAATGAATGATCTATTTTTCTTTATTATGCATAATGAGAGTTTTTTAGCTATTAGCAGTGGCGGATCCAGCGGGAAGGGCACGGGGGCACGTGCCCCCCCCCTGTCATATATTCTCGAAGAGCCTAAAACCCATACTGAAACAAGAAACACCGATCAAATAATCGGTGCCGATTCGATACATCTGTTGTGCATTTTTTAAATATTTTTTAACAGTTTTTTTGGCAACAGAATCGTAAAAGAAAAAATAATAATACCGTGACGAACTTAAGTGGGGAGAATTTATCTAACACAGTAATAGAGAGTTTGAAAGCAGCAAATCTAGACATAGCGTTCTTACGTGGACAGAGATACGATGGCGGTGCTAGTATGAGTGGTGCTTTTAAGGGTGTTCAATAGGGTAGGGCGAAAAATAGGAAGTTTTTCAGATCAACTTCTAATAGTTGCGAAAAGTTGTCTTTGGTGATAGTTAGATTTTGTGCAAAATTTGAGAAAAATCGGTTAATATCTTCAGGGGGCGCTGCGATCGCAAAGTTTTACCATAGCTTTGTTAGGGATTTTATGGTTAAAATATCAAAAAGAATGCTTTTAGCTAGTCTCTTTGCGTTTTTTTTTTTTTACTCAAAAGATGTTTTCATGCATTAAAAGCATATGAAATAACTCCCAAACATTATTTTATATAATATATTTATGCTTAAAAAAAATCACTTTTTTTCACGTTTTTCTCTTTAAATGCTTGAAATATAAATATATCATGTAAAATAATTTTTTGTGAGTTGTTTCATATGCTTTGAATGTATGAATAGTATATCTTATGAGTAAAAAAAATGCAATGAGATTAGCTAACGGCATTATTTTTCATATTTTAACCATAAAATCCCGATAAAGCTATGATAAAACTTTGCGATCGCAGCGGGGGTCGGGGATGGGGAAAGACGCGATAGTTTTCTTTATGTTATGAAATATTTATTGCCTGCAATTGTCTGCACTCTGGACGAAGTGAGTAGCCGCAGCTCGCATTCCTCAAGCAAAGCTCAGTCACTATCTGCTGCAATTTGCAAGTTCAAGTTTCTGTTGTGCTTGAAGATTTTAACAAATTTTTTGGCCATTACTTTGCCTTTATCCATTTAATTACAAAGCTCCAACCTTGATTACAGCAAAGGAATGCTAATGGTTGCGGCGCTAAAATCGGCTTTATGTGCGACTCGGAACAACTCCGAAAGCAAATTTGAAAGTATGTTCAACGAAACGAAGAGTATTGCGGATATATTGGGAGTTGAAATCAGGATCCCTAGAACTGCTACTGTACAGCAAAAGCTTGCTGATCCCATGAATATTTCCGGTTAAAGATATATTTGCCCTACTTAGATTTCCTCATTTCCGAGCTAGATGTCCGATTTGAGAAACAAAATAGTGTTTCATGTCAAAGTTACAGAAAGTAGTCCCCAAACTTTACTTTGAGAACAATTTTTCCGATGACGATATTATTGATGCCGCTCAAAAATACGAGGGTGATTTACCCTCAAATATAAACGCCCTTTCAGGGGAATTACTTTTATGGAAAGAACTTTGGGCTGACAAAACACAAAAAGTTGACACTCCCGTGTCAGCTTACAAATTTGCTGCAATGTTTCCTAACATTCAGTGTATTTAAAAATTCTTTGTGTTTTACCTATCACAACTGCCACTGCTGAAAGATCTTTCAGCACATTGAAAAGAATAAAGACATTTTTAAGATCCACTATGGGTCAGTAGAGATTAAATGGTCTTAGTATGCTACACATACACCGAGGAATTAAAGTAGACCCCGAATAGGTCTTAAATTTATTTGCCAAGAAGCATGCTCGGAAGCTACAATTACAATTCATTTAAATCTTTGAAATGAACTTCTTCAGTAATCTTCGTATATGTCCGTGTGTTCCTTATTCATTCTGTGTTCTTCTTTTTTATTTATTTACAAGCACTTGCTGGATGAAATAATGTTGTGTACGTATTCTAAATCAAACCAATAACGCTCCCCTAATGCAAGATATCCACAAATAAATAAACACTTTCAAAGGACACTTCTACTGCCAGAGTCATACTATACCATGACTGCTTGATGGAATGCCATTTATACCAGGAACCGATAGGTAATGAAAATGCGATAATACATAAGTATATGACAGTTGTTTGTTTTTAACAATAATAATTATTTTTCAGTTAAAAAATTAAACTGATTTTGTGCCCCCTCTGTACATTTTTTCTGGATCCGCCACTGGTTATTAGCCTGCGTTTAGCATTTAATTTCTCTTCAGTATGATTATGACTGACAAATGCTCGAAAAAACGCTTAAAAATCGAAAATTATTTGGGAAGACAAAAAATTAATTCTGTGCTAAAATCCATATTTTCCAAAATTTACTTTTCACTTCACTACATTGCCTAAGATAAAGAGATTGTCTTTTATTCTTCTCCACTCTGTATCTTTCTCTCTCTTACAATGAGCCAGATTTTGTGAAAAAATTATATTCTAGTTCAAATTATTTTTTAATATAATAAGTAGTAACATAAAATTATAAATTTATGCCTGAAAAAATTCTATATCAAGCAGCCAGAAGCAAAGGGGTGTAAATGGCAAAATTAAAATTTTGAGACAACTAAGACAAATGATAGCAGAACCTCTGATCCGTTTTGTGGCAAGAGATGATACTAGTAGCCATGGTAAATGCTGATTTATAGCATGACTCAGAAAACTTTTTCCAATGAAAGCCTACCTAAGGTCTGATCTTTAACCACGTTTGCTCAAAACTTGAGTTTTTCCATTTACATACCTTTGCTTCTCATTACCTTATACAAAATTACATGATTTATGATTCCACACGTCTCTGAATTATTATTTTAGTAATACAACAAGGATGGAGAAGGTCAGGATAAAATATGACTCGACGGCGGGGGGAGAGGGGTTTTACCCCTCAGAGAACTTGCATTTAACATTATTGGCAATCCTAAAGACTGTTTTGACTAAAAAAATTCTTTCTAGACGGTAATTCTGGCTGAATTAGTGGTAACCGGTGACGAAAATGGAAATAATCTTTCTACTGATTTGCGTCCCTATTTTGGAAAAAAAAGTGCAAAATATTGAAAATTTTGATTGTGGGCCTATGTTCCCTCTTACCCCCCCCCCCCCTTTCAAACATGCTGGTATATTACTAAAATAAAATAAATGAAAAAAAATGATACTTTGACTCTGATTTTCGTTTTGACTTTGCAAAACTTCAGGTCTTAAATTTTAAACCCCCCCGACGCTACGCTTATGTGCATAGTCCTACATTGCAGTCTTTTGATTAGTATCTTGTCTCCTTTCGAACTCTTTTCCCATTTGCATTCGTCTTACTGCAACACACTTTACATTCTCTCGCAGGATTTGCTTTCTTGTCTGTAGGGGGTATTATTTCCAGAAAATGGCGTTCAATCAATCGACTTAGTGACGCTTCATTCGATGGATGACCTCCTCTTGAAACAGGAACGGCAGCTTGATATTTCTCCAATATTTCATCGACCAAATCCTTTTGAAAAGCCAAATTTGTTTTTCTTCCACCTTCTTTAGTAGGTGTAGTAGTTGTAGAAATAAAAGCTAATACGGGCACGACAAAAAGTAAAAGTTTTGAAGCTTTAAAAATATCAGAAACGCAGCCCGTATGAGACACGGGCACGACAAAATTTGCCAGAGTTTTTTGCCCGTATGAGGAACGGGCACGACGACTAAGCGGTTAAGACACTTTTAGACAGTTTTGTACTGTAAAATAGTTTTGGACAGTAAAACTCACCTGTCTTGTCCAAAACCCGTTTTGGACGTTCAAAACCCCAACCCTGCTTGTATACAAATAAAGTTGTTGACACCTACAAATTATTCAGCAATGTTGAATGAACTGTGGATCTGATACCATATTAGGATTTAATGAACCAGTAGATCAACTATTGGTTATTTAACGATTAAAAAATGCATTTTTGATATTCAAACCATTGAGACTAATTCAATAAGCATCAATTTTTTAAGAGTTTTTAAAAAAATTTACAGCAATCCATATGATAACTAAACATCTTTATTCAACATGGAAAAAAGAGCTATTTTTTCCTTTTTTAAAAAATAGATTCTAGATAATTAAAGTAAATTTAATTTCACTATTGTATTAAGCATAGTATAGATGTTAGTCGAGTAAAATTTCATATGACCACAGAAAATTTGTGTTAAATACATCAGTATATTTTTTATGTTAAGCAACTTTTTTTTAGTTAAATTTCTTAAATCCATTGCTCAAATTTTTACATTTCAATAGATATGCATTTACTACAGTGGCGTAACTACTCATTGGTTTCAGAGGGGGTTCTATTCTAAGTCGTCATGAGGTTTAAAGAACGAGCGGCGGGGGGGGGGGGGCAACCCCTTTTTACCCACACTTTGCATGTATGTGTGTGTATATATACATATATATATATAATACGCACTTGAAAATGCGTACTTTCGAAGTTCGGAAAACCAAACAGCTTTTTAAAGAGTAAAGAAATATTACTGTAGAAAAATGGAAGGGGGGTCCGGGGGTTCGCCCCCGGAAATTTTCATAAATTGTACCTCTAAAAACTCCATTCTAGACTATCTTGGTGATGTTCGATCTCTTCCTCAGGCAGTAAAACACGATTGCCGGCCATTTTTAATAATGTGAAAGAAAATGATAGGATACAGAAATTCTTCCCAGCGATTTTTTCGAAATTTCAGTTCCAAAAACGCAATTTCAGACGAATTTCGATCATAATGGGAGGTTTAGAGGCCTACCTCCGGAAATTTTTGACATTTATTTCCTAAAAAAGACAATCTTTAATGGTTCTGGGAAGGGGAGGGGATGGCAATGAAGTCTGTAACACAATGATATTCGCTGGAGAATCATACTTTTTCATTCTAGGAGTTTTATATTTTTCCATCTCATTTTTGCATTTTTGGACCAACGTTTCGGGGGGGGGGGGTTGTCCCCGAAACACCCCCCATAGGTACGCCACTGATTTACTAAAAATATGCCAAAATGATACAGTACCAATAATCAATATATTTATGTTGGCAACAATTCTGAAAGCCATCTCTAATGCGGGCCTTTCAACCGATAAGTATCACTTGTGACAGAGAAATGTTCTCCGAAAACCTTCAAACAAATTATAAAACATTTCTTTATGCATATAAAAGTCCTCAGATGAAATTCAAAAGTTATAATCACATTTATCCAACTAAAAGAAGAAATTTGATCATACTTCCAAAGCACCTTTTATTCTTTACATGATTACAGCTGAAAATGTTGGATATAACATTCTGTCACGTTTCATAAACCTAACGTCTTTAGTTGAGCCCCTTTATCAGCCACTTTAAATAGGTACTCTTTGTGGCTGGATGTACCGGTTGCTTTATCTTCTTCTTCCAACGTAATCTGAAAAATGAAATACTGCAATTTGAGAAACTGGCTCAAACTTACAAATTTAGTCAGTTTTGAAGAACATTTTAAGCAAGCCCAGGATGTTTTGGCTGTTTTGCGAGTAAAAGTGCATGTAATTTTAGTAATCAATGTGTATAAAAATGGATGTGTGGCGTCCCACTTTAGTTAAGCCTTTACCGACGATAGTTTTTGTATAGTAACTTTTGTTTGTATCGAGTAGCAACAATATACTGATAGATACGAATCTTGTAAATAAATTTAGTCGTTCTTACTACTCTGATAAAAGGCGTCTGGTTATTATTGTAAAGTACATATTCAACTACATCCTTTACGACCAACCCACATCTGGTGACTCAAGGACGTGATTATAACTGCAATAAGTGATTAAAGTAATAGTTTCATTCATGCTAAAAGTGTAAAAATATTTTCGCCATTTTCATTACTACACCGTCATTTTCATTACTGCGCCATTTTTTTTTTTTTTTTTTTCGTCAACATGACAGAGGAGAAATTAAATTTGGAACAAAGTAAGGAGTTAATGAATAAACAAGGTAGAAATGTTGATATTGAACAGGAAATAAGTAGAGTAGCTGTGAAACCACCAGCGTTCTGGAAAAACAAACCCAAGTTGTGGTTTATCCAGTTAGAGGCCCAATTTTCGAACAATGGCATTTCGAACGATTTAACGAAGTATAATACTGTTGTCGCAGCATTGGATGAAAATGTGTTAGACTTTGTCATCGATATATTATCTGAGCCACCTAACGCGAATAAATATGATGTTCTCAAGAATGCGTTATTGGCTAGATTGACAGACACAGAAGAATCACGAATTAAAAAACTGTTAACTGACATTGACCTTGGGGACAAACGTCCTTCGGACTTGTTGCGTCACATGAAAGGTTTAGCTGGAAGCTCCATATCGGAAGAAGTAATTAAATCACTATGGCTTCAGCGCCTACCGCAACACGCTCAAGCTATTTTGTCAATAAGTAATGACTCTCTTGACAACATTGCACAAATGGCCGACAAAATCTTAAGTCTTTATAATGCTTCAGAAGCATTTTCAGTCACGAAAAGTGGCACTGTCCCTACTTGTTCGTCCTCCATGGAAGGTGTTACAAGCAAAAGAATAGATGCGTTGGAGGCTAATATTGCATCACTGGCAGAAAAAATTGACAACCTCTCATTCCGCCACCGACCCCGTAGCAAGGCCGTAGCCAGGATTTTTTTTCGGGGGGGGTTCGAAGTGAAGAAAGTTTGTTTGAAAAAAAAAATAAACAATGCAACTTTTATGACGCAATGGGAGCAAAGACTGTTCGTACGAAGGGGGTGGGGCAAGGGGGCACCTGCTCCCCTTCACTTCCGAAAGTAAAGGGGCCCTGCCCTTCACTTTTTAGAGCGAAAAATTAACGGTCGGTTATTTACTGGGTGGATTGATTTATTTCATGAAAATTAAAAACTGAAAATAACACAAATGTTTTTTTTTTCCTCATCTTATTTCACAAGAAAGGAACTTTGAATTGCAAAGGGGATATCTACAGTAAAATCCATCCTGCATTTCAGACTGTATTAAAGTTTTTGGAGGTCATTTGTTAAAATCCAATAATATAGGCAAATTTTACAGAAAAAAAAAACAACTTTAGGTTGCCGCCCTAAGCTCCTCACAAACTTCTTTTGATCCCCCAATTTCTTGGTGCACCAGCCACCTATGATTGGGAGTATGTTGGACTAACAGGAAGGAGAGCGAAGTTGAGGTAATGGACAAGATGTTAATCAATAGGCTTTTGGGAAGAAGGAAAGGAGTCTTTGTCCTCTCCTGCATTATTTTTCAAATAAATTTATCAGAATTTATGACGACATGTTTGAAAAATTGAAGAAAAGGTAATTAAAAAAACTCTGCGACTTGGTGACGTGGGATCCGTGGGACCGAAGGAAGGAACATAAAGGAGTGCGACGATAAATTGCTATGTGCTATAGGGGTCGAGAAATATAGTACAAAACACTTCGCATCCAGAAAACAAAGAATGCATTTTCGTTAACTCATCACCTCTCCATTGATAATAACAATAACTGATTTAAACATCTGTATCTGTTTTTACTGTGATCAATGTGTTAAGAGATAGAAGTTTTTAAAAAATCTTATACTTTTTGCTAATTTGTTCGCAGTAAGCCCAAAAGGGGACCACACTTGTTTTGTGGCGTAAAGGAGAGGATCTTCTGTCTCTTTCCATGATAAATAAATCTCAACGACAAGTGCCATAAATTTTGTTATCCCGTTAAAGATTATAGACCAGCAGGAGAGACGGAATAATTTAAGTTTTAAGTTGAAAAGATAGAAAATACTCCTTTGGCGAAATAGTGCGCAGAACTATGGGTCATTCCATGTCAAGTGTCCCAAATTTCGAGAAAATCCTCGCTCGACCCCCTCCGATTTTAATGAAAATTTTTTTGGATGTACATATAAAACTTGCATGAAACCATACCAAATTATAGCTCTATAAGCCATATGGTTTAGACAATAAAAATTATTTTAGAAAGGCCTCTTTTTCGTGTCTTGAAAAAAAATCACCAAATCGTCAAGTTTGTGCTTTTATTGCTCGCAATCTAAGACGATTATCAGGCTCAAATTTGGTGATTCTGATCACTGTTTATGGTAGAATAGCCTACTTGTGTAACAGAAGCTCCACGCACTGTAGATTTTTTGCAGTTTGCTGCCAAAAGTTAGTAAAAAATCGTATTTTGGCAAATTTGACCACACGTTATCAGCTTGTATCTGCTGAGAGAATGACTTTCTGAAGCTAATTCTTTCCTCGTTTGTAACATGATAGTTCGTCCGAAAGGTGTGCAAGTGGCATCTTGATAGCTCAAATAATTGCTGAATTATGCGAGTTGAAATTCCAGTCAAATTTCTTTTTTCTCAATTTTGTCTCAATTTCAAAGGGCAATATCTCGCAAAGGTCATCTTGAATTTCAATTTTCTTTACATCATTGGAAAGAACACACTTTTCTTAACTAAAAAAACGTTATTTTTATTTTTGAGACAAACTAGTTTCAAGGGGATATTGCAGATCAAAAATGTGTACGTCATTCAACGTGAAATTGAAGAAAAAAAGACATTGACCTCAATAGTTGATGTCAATTTGTTCTATTAAAATTTACAGGAGCTATTGTTTTTATGTTCTGATAAAAAAAACCTTTTTTAGATATTTTCGAACTTTAGTTTTTGTGTGCGCATCCGTAATAACTCAAAAAATGGAAAAAAATAAAGTTTCGTTTTTAACAGAAATAATTATCTTCTTATCGCGGCTATAAGAGCCTGAGTCTTTTCCAATGTATTACTTTTAAGCTCTTGAAACAGAATTTCGGATAATATGTCACTTGGCAAGGTGTCATTAATATTTTAAATTCATAAAAAGCATTGTTTCCTTTTTCAAAAAAAAAATTAAAATAAAAACAATTAATAAAAGAGATAAATAATAAATTAAACAGTTAATATGGTGTGTATGTGATAAAAAATATGTATAATAGGACTGCAGAGCTATTTTTTTAAAAAGCGATAACGAAAGTTTTCGATAGGCAGTGGTGGATTTACCAGTAGGCTGAGTAGGCTGGAGCCTAGGGCGGCAAATTTCAGGGGGCGGCAAATTTGGTCCAAAATTTTTTTTTAAAAATCTTACAGAAATAAACGAGTGACAAAAATTTTAATATTTTAGCAATGCACAGTATACTGAACACTCTTACGTAGTCCGAATATAATAGATCACTAAACGCACTGAGGTACGCAATCATGAATTTTTGAAATATTCCAATAACGTTTCGAAATTAATTACAATTTAAATTTAGTAACTTTTACCCATCTTTTAAATTAAATGAGTACTACTTTAAACTATAAAAATGATACTTAAAGTGTAATATGTTTCAACATTTAAATATTTATTTTCTGCTAGGTAAATATCATGCGTTACGTATGTATTTGCGTAGTCGTTTTGGGGCGGCGCGGGAACGAATGACATGACCGCAGGGGCGGACACACGTATCCAGAGGAGGCCCGATGCCCCCCCTCCCCCCCCCCCCCCCAATGTGTTATAACGTAAAACAGAAAAGTTTTTTTATTTTTTATTTCTAATTTTCTAATGCCAGAAAAAAGAAACTAACAAATATGATTTTTAATTCATGATTTCAAAAACATTAAAGACTGAAAAGCTGAAGAAATGCAGAAAAGTTAGGCAATTCAAATTCTCAATTATCTGTAAAACAGATTTGAAAACGAGACACTTATGTGCACTTCCTGTTTTCTTTCTCAATTCAATTTAGAGGATATTTTGTCCAGTCCCCATTTAAGCACCTGTATTCCTCAAGGGGTATTTACAGCTACACGTGACTCCAATCAGCCAGACCATACAAAAACGGAAACATTCACAGACCCATTCAATACGAGTACAATCAACGTATGAACTTTGTCGGTTCGCTCCTACCCTGAGGTTGCCTTTCTCCCACAAAATTCGTGGAAATGGTCCTCCACATTGGTGCGGAAAATATCGTCGCCTATTGGTCGGCATGCTCTGCCTCTGGACCGCGCACTCATTCCATGCTTCTTATTCTTATGCGAGTTAGAGCTACAGATTTTTAATGTGATCAGTAATCAGAGAAATATTTCTAATTTTTGGATTTTCCTTTAAAATTTTTAAGTCTATTGTCGACACATTGTCTTGTCCTGTATTATCAAAAAGAAGAGGAAACTCGAGTCGGACATTTCTGAGGTATGCTTTGTTATAAACCAAAAATGTATGAAGAAATTTATTATGTGGGTGAATACTTTTTTGGGTGCAACTTTTTTCATATCTATTAATAACACGTTGTCCCAATTTTAGTACTATGAATACTTGGACATTTTGCTTAGCTAAATTTTCGTTTTTTTTTTTTTTTTTTTTTGCGTTTTTACGTTTGTAATAACATATAAATGATTGAACTCAATGATGAACGTTTTTATGAAATAAGTTTTTATTTGAATTGTAGGAAATATTTAATGAAGTTCTAATTGTAACATAATTTTAACAAAAGAAAACGGTTTTCTTTCTTTTTTTTCTTTTTTTTGCATTTTATGATGTAAAAAAATATGTGTGTGTGTGCGTGTTTGTGTGTGGTTGGGTACTAGGGTGAGCCGAAAAAGCTTTTTTTGGAAATCTGTTTTTGGATAACGTGGAAAAGAGCGAGTAAAAAACTATTTGCGATCTACTTTAAGTCAAGAAAAGCTTAACGCCTTATCTCTTTTATGCATAGAATCAGAAATAATGAACAAGATTTCATACGACGATATAATTGATGATTTTGCGAATTTAAAATCTCGCAAAAAGATATTATAAAACTTACTTGATTGCATTGTCACCATTAACCGAATTGTTAACTGATTTTTTAATAGAAATTGTTCGTACTGTTTTTTAACTATAAGTCCAATAAAAATATTTAACAAAAACAACGTTTACATTATTTTGTGTAAGCTGGGTTCATCTGGTGTAAGTATTTTTAAGGCCTTTCCCCACATGCTGCTGTTTTTAGGTCATCGGTATGTTCTACACTAAATCGTGGGTTGCAAAAATAAACTAGAAATTGACTCAACTGTCCCCTAGTTCACGATCATACTAATAATGGGAAAAAGCCGATGTAATGAGGACGATAAAACACAAACCACAAAGTTGCAATTTCAGAATAAATGTAAATAAATGATTGTGAACTAAACTAGCGTACCTATTGAATTTCAAAGGTCAGTAGGGGCGGCAAAAATTGAATAGCCTACTGGCGGCAAATTTGTAAATCCGCCACTGTCGATAGAGTTGAATATTGCAATTATTTCCACCGTGTAAATAAATGATAACAATAGTAATTGAACATATGATAAGTAGTAATTGAAAATCCATTCTTTATACTGCCGAGGATGTGTCTTTCAGCCTGTGATTGCAATTTGCCCATAAACAAAAATGATGAAAAATGGGAAAATGCTTTTTATGACCTTGAAACATTAATGACCTACAACCTAGCCAAGTGACATATCATCCGAAATTCTGTTTCAAGAGCTTAAAATTAACACATAGAGAGACTCAAGCTCTTATAGCAGCGATAAGAAGATAATTATATTTTTAAAAACGAAACTTTTTTTTTTTTTTTTGCTTTTTCTTGAGTTTTTATCACTCAAATCTTAAGTTCAAAAATATCTAAAAAAGGGTTTTTTCATCAGAACATAAGTACAATAGCTCCTGCAAATAATAATAGAACAAATTGACATCAACTTTTGAGGTCTATGTCTTTTTTTCTTTGATTTCACGTTGAATGACGTACACATTTTTGACCTGCAATATCCCTTGAAACTGGTTTGTCTCAAAAATAAAAATAACGTTTTTTAGTTAAGAAAAGTGTGTTCTTTCCAATGACGTAAAGAAAATTGAAATTTAAGATGACCCTTGCGAGATATTGCCCTTTGAAATTGAGACAAAATTGAGAAAAAAGAAATTTGACTGGAATTTCAACTCGCATAATTCAGCAATTATTTGAGCTATCGAGATGCCACTAGCACACCTTTCGGACGAACTATCAGGCTACAAACGAGGAAAGAATTAGCTTCAGAAAGTCATTCTCTCAGCAGATACAAGCTGATAAGGTATGGTCAAAATTTGCCAAAATACGATTTTTTACCAACTTTGGCAGCAAATTGCAAAAAATCTACAGTGCATGGAGCTTCTGTTACACAAGTAGGCTATTCTACCCTAAACAGTGATCAGAATCACCAAATTTGAGTCTGATAATCGTCTTAGGTCGCGAGCAATAAAAGCACAAACTTGACGATTTGGACAGTTCTTTCAAGACACGAAAAAGAGGCCTTTCTAAAATAATTTTTACTGGCTGAACCATAAGGCTTATGGAGCTATAATTTGGTATGGTTTCATGCAAGTCTTATACATACATCCAAAAAAATTTCATCAAAATCGGAGGGGGTCGAGTGGGGACGCCTCGTACACTTGACATGGAATGATGACCTCTATTCAAGTTTATTCAAAGGATTTTTTTTATTTTTATTATTCTAATTTTTCTTTATATCATCAAAAACCTCAGACCCGTCACAACTTCGGGGGGGGGGGGGGACCTCCGACCATCAAACCTTGAAATTTTCTTTTTTTTTTCTTCTTTTTTAGTTGAATACTTTTTAAAAACTTTTG